>CM020619.1:2262448-2375472 GCA_009829735.1 Pyropia yezoensis
CAAGCCAACGGGACTTCACCCGGCGCAAGCGGGCCGCAGTACCCTGGCTATCCCAAGAAGAAGGTCGGGAATATGTCTACGTCAAGTTTGTGGACCATGCCTGGAGAGACGGACGCCTGTACCTGCGAGTACGCTGGTTCGGTTTTAACCCGGCAGATGATACCTGGGAACCCTCAAACCGGCTACCCATCGCGGATGTCTGTGCCTACACGCGACGGAACGGGATAGAGGGCACTCCAGTGGCCAGAGCCGGCAAGATTCTGGAGTCGGACTCGGAGGAGGACCAAGAGGATGGGGCCAACCAAGACCCTCGGGACGAGCCGAGTTCATCCGCAACGGATGCGGAACAAGAGGATTGAGAAGAAGGGAACGGGTATATCAAGGAGAACACGCAATACAAGCATGGAACAATCAAGGAAAACAAGCACCCGCTCGGGCAACCCTTCTCTCCGCCTCTTCCCTCCTCGCTTCTCCCAAGACCCTCACCCTCCTTGCCTCCAACTACTACTCCCGGCGCGGACGCTGAGCCGCGGGAGTGTCCTCCAGCGCTGCCTCCGCGGCACGACGGGAACCGGAGGAAGGCGGGATGACGTAGTGCGGTGGGCGCGGTGCATCCCGGTATGACGCCATCGGAGTAGTACCGGTAGTTGCCGGGCGCTCCCGCTCATCCAGATATGCCTGTCGGCGCCCCTGGAAGCCAGTGAAGGTTTCTGACCGCTGCTGGGCCAAGCCATGCCGCGTCAAGGTCGCCAGAAGTTCGCCAACCACCGGGCTGTTCGACATCTGGCCGCTGTCCGCGCAAGCAAACACCCGGTCAACCACGTTGTTCAAGACGCTGGCGTAAGTGCCCAGCACCAGGGAAGACCCGACGCCCTCAACCTGCACCGGAAGACGACCCAGATGGTCTTCAATCATACCGACGTCGTACTGGTCGCATGTCGGGCCACCTTGGTTCAGGTACCAGTCAGGCACCCGGAAGCGGGTAAGGCGCAGAGTCGGCACCGGAATCTCGAACCGCCCCGAGGATGACACCACCGGACGGTCCACAACGGCCCCCGAAACCGGAGTACCCAACTCCAGCGGAGGCACAGCGCCGCCAGCGTTGGAAGAAGGCGTCCGAGGCGGAGCGGCCGGAGTGGTAGGCGACCGCACAGTCACTCCCAGACTCGCCGCAGACAGGCGCGGTGCCGGAGGAGCTTGAAGTACCGGCACAGCCGGAACAGGGCGTGAGCGCGCCGGCGACGGTTCAGGCAAGGCCACCGGGGCGATAGGTGCAACAGGAGGAAGCGGAGCCGCCGCAGACGCCTGACCGACCGCCGCGGCCCATCCCGACTCCTGCACCGGCGGCCCAACAGGCAGAAGATCAAGGGCGGCCGGGGCAGGAAAGCTACCTAGCTGCGGCCACGCCGGAAGCGGCGTCGCCAGCTGCACCTTGGCCGGAGAAGACTGGTAGACTACCTGCGCCCAACCGAAGCCATCCCGACGCGGGCGGTTCTGGTCGGCAATCGCGTTCAAGAAGTTCCGGTCATGCACCGGCACCAGACGCCGGAAGTCAATCATCGCCTGGAAGAGCCCCTTGTACTTTTCGTCCTGGCTGCACAGGAAGTCGACGGTCAACTTGTCGACAATCCAGACCATCAGGAGGTCAGGGAGAAACCAAAGCCGGTTGGACACCAAGACCTCGTGAAGCCAGTGGTTGGCCGCCAAGACTGTCATCTCGGACGTGTACATCATGTACGGGATCTAGTGGAAGAAGCCCTTGATCGACGCCTGAGTCAAGGCGTCCAAGAAGTACCAGGTGAAGGGGATGCTGGAAGGAGCAAACCCGACCGGGATCTCGACTTCCTGCTGCTGCGGGATGACCTTGGGGTAGTACGCCGCCCGGTTAGCCTTATCCAGCTTCCAGAACTCCTGATGGGTGCAGCTCACGAGGAAGTCACGCTGACGGCCGCGTCGCTCGCCTTGCTCCCGTGCCGGTGACAACTTGGAGTACTTCCGGGTCAGGAAAGGCGGCTCCAGAGCGGCCATGCTCGGACGGGGGTCGCAGCTCAGGCTCCCCGACCCCGTGAGCGCCTCGTCCCAGACCTTGAGCGCCCGGTGGACGTACCCTTCCTCCTCCGGCCACCGGAGAACGGACGCGGACACGCGACGCTCGGTCAAGGGCAGATCCAGCACCAGCGCGAAGAGGAGATCCTCCAGACGAGCAACCCAAGAGCAACCCGAGAAGCTCTGAGAGCGGTCTTGTGCCAGGCGCATCTGGTCCGCCGTGTGAAGACGAGCCTTATCCATCTCTGTCAAGACCCCGCGCTGGAGTTCCTTGCGCGAGAGGTCCAAGCAATCCTGCTGGCACTGGGCCGCGCCGGCGTTGCCGACCACCGTGGAGTAACGCCGGGCCGCCAGAGGGTCCTGCCCAAGAAGCATCTCCGGGAGACCCACCGGGGGGGTGTCGACCGGGTGCATCACAGAAGCCGGGGGAACCCAATCCGTCCCCGCCGTGGCGACCGGCGCCGACATCGACACCCGAGGAACCGGAGGCAGGAGAGGGGCGCGACTACCCGAGTTCTCCTCCGCAACACTCGCCGCCGGAACCACGGGCCCAGCTTGGATCTCGGAACTGGACATGACGTCCAGACTCCGGGGGAACGCGAGGGCCAAGGTGAAGGAGAGAAGGGGGGCAGAGAACCGGAGCAGGTGATCGTGACCAGGGTGAAGACGCTCGACCTCGGCACCGGTGTGGACGTGCTCGAGGCTGTGCACGGTGGCACCTGGTTCGGCCCGAGGACGTGCCGGACTAGGGAGGGAGCTATGTAGCATCCCTGGCCCCGACTTGGCGCCGACCCGGGACTACAACCAGAGGGCACCAGGTGCCAGAACACGCCCGCCGTGTGGTGATGGTTGGCGGCCGTGGCCCGTGCCCGGCACTGGGATGCGGTGGACTACGCTATCCACACGTGAGAGAGGGATTGCTGATGGGTTTTTGCATACTTGTGAGGGACTTGATTTGAGAGAATTTGAGTGTGAGATTAGTGAGTGGGAATAGAATTAGTAGTGATAGTGGCCCCCGACCTGACGAGGTTAGACTCGGGTCGGGGCCACTCGGGGTTATGGGGGGGCTACCTGGCCAACGTGCCGAGGCTCCCCCAGATGCACGTTAAGAGGGACAGCGAGGCGCCCTTGGCCCGCGCCCTCAGGAAAAAGACAACTGCGCGTTTGCTTTCCTCTTCCCCGTGTGCACTACCGTGCGTATCTGTTTGCTCTGCGAGCAGGCACGTGAGGCAACAGGCATACCATTCTCGTAGTTCCCCTTTCTGTGTTACCTGTCCCTTTCCCCCGAGGGATATTGACACGTGTCTGAGAGGATCGAGTTTTATACCACACTAAGAAAGCATCACGTCATGTGGACAGGCGGGGTCTTGGGTACCATTGGGGCAACCCAACATCGTATAGACCAGGTACCAGGCGCACGACCCGCCCGGTCACAGCCGCACCGAGCGGGACCTATGCAACGAGAGATCGTTGATGGAGAAGTGAAGAGGATGAGCGAAGCGAAGGTGATACGACCTTCGATGTCGCAGTGGGGTGCCCCAGTCGCTATCGTACCGAAGAAGGATCAAACCCCTCGGTTTTGCATCGATTATCGACGCCTCAACTTGGTTACCAAGAAAGACTCATACCCTTTACCAAGGATGGATGAATGCATCGACTCCCTGGGGGAAGCTCCAGTGTTTGCCACCATCGACTGCAATGCCGGATACTGGCAGATCCCAGTGGCGGACGAGGATATCCCCAAGACGGCGTTCGTCTGTCACAGTGGAGTGTACGAGTTCCTAAGGATGCCCTTCGGATTGTCCTACGCCCCAGCTACATTCCAGCGGGCTATCGACATTATACTGTCGGGGGTGAAGTGGCGTAACTGCCTAGTGTACCTCGATGACGTCATCGTCTTCTCGCGTAACATGGATGACCATGTGCAACATGTTCACGAGGTACTCACCCTCTTGAGGAACGCCGGGGTAACCGTGCGTCTGAAGAAGTGCGCCTTCTTTTAACAGACGGTCGAGTATCTGGGCCACCAGATAACCCCTGGTAAACTAGGGGTACTCGAAGCCAATACCCGGGCACTCCGGGATGCCCGGTTCCCTAACACCCAGACGCAGCTCAAGAGCTTCCTGGGAAGGTGCAACGTATACCGACGGTTCGTCAAGGACTTCGCTCGGATAGCTAAACCGTTAACGGTTCTTACGAGCAGTACCTTGCCCAACGTACTCCAACCCTCTTCGCCTAGCGAAGAGGAGGCATTCGAGTCGCTGAAGCGAGCCCTACTATCCCCACCCGTCCTTGCGTTACCGCACAGACGGGGTACCTTCGTCATCGATGTCGATGCGTGCCACACCCAAGTGGGATGCACCCTGTTACAGGGAGAGACGTTGATCGGTTCCGATAACGTAATCCCGGACCTACGTCCGGTAGGGTACTTCAGCCGGACACTCAACCCGGCTGAGCGTAACTATAGTGCCACCGAGCGTGAATGCCTCGGAGTTATATGGGCAGTGCAACTGCTCCGTCCATACCTGGAGGGCTCCAGGTTCATCGTGAGGTCCGACCACGAACCCCTACGATGGCTCCTCAACCTTGGTGACAAGGATTCCGATAGCCATGGGAGGCTAGCCCGATGGAGGCTGAAGATGGCCGAGCACGATTACCGTACCGTGTATAAGGCTGGGTCAACCCACCATCTCGGAGACGCATTGTCTCGACTCGACACCCCGAGCGGGGATACCCGCCCGGTGGACGAGGACATCCCGGTGGTACCGGTCTGCATGGTCGGTAACGCTACCCAAGGTATGGTTGACCATACCATGCCACACCGAGCGTGCCCACTGACCCTCGCGGACTTCCGCGAGGCACAAGACATTGACGACGACTGCAGACGCCATCGCGCTAACCTCCTGGCCGGTACGGCCGGCATCTTCTCCGAGAATGAAGATGGACTCATATACCGGCGGGCACCCGCCGATGGACGACATCAAGTCGTGGTTCCCGTGTCCTTACGGCAAGCCGTCATGGAACGAGAACACGAGAACCCTACAGCCGGACACCCGGGGGGTTCTCGTATGTTCGCAGCAATGCGAAGGTTCTTCTACTGGCCAGCAATGGCCGTCGACGTGGTCGACCACGTAAGTGGATGCCACCCCTGTGCGCGTAACCGCATGAGTCTACATAGGCAGGCGTCTGCCATGAAACTGTTCCCACCTGATGGGCCCAACGAGCAGGTCGCTATCGACATACTCGGGCCACTTCCGGTAACGGAAGAAGGGAACAGGTACATCCTGGTCATGTCGGACCGCTTCACTAAGCTGTCACGAGCGGCAGCCATCCCGAACGATGCGGCCTACACCATCATGAACGCAGTGGTTGACCTTTGGATCAGTGCTTACGGAGTCATGAAGCAACTCCTCTCCGATAACGGAGCAAACCTTACGTCAGCATTCTGCACTAAGGTCCTGGCCATGTTTGGTATCGAACCACGTCGGGCATCCGACTACCACCCGCAAACCAACGGGCAAGTGGAGCGGTTTAACCGCACCATCGTCAAGATGCTACAGTGCTACGTGGCCGAGCACACGAACACTTGGGACAGGCTCCTGTCCGTACTCACCCTGGCATACAATGCCAGGCCACATCGGAGCACAAACATCGCCCCACTGGAGTGGGTCATGCCCTTAGGCGTCGGTAACCTAACGCTGCCGCCAGGCAGGTGCACTCGGTATGATACACCGAAAGGCCGACCGGCCGAACGTATACACCTAGCTTGGTTTGCCAAGCTATCGTGGATGATTCCTAAGCTCAAGGGTGCCCTTGACAGAACACAACTTCGATACAAGAAGAACTTCGACGCCCGACTACGGGTGCGCAACGCTACCCTGATGACAGGTAACTGGGTCTACATCAGACACCAGAAGTTCCGGGGGAACAAGCTCATGCAACCGGTCAAGGGACCGTACCAGATTCTCCACAGAGATGACCACCCTGTTATCTTACACTCCGATACGGAGATCGAACGCATCAGTGTGAATGATGTCACACCTGCTCCGAAGCCGGAACAGCCTCAGCCGGTACCGGCTGGGTTGCTACATGAAGCTCTTACAACCCACCGGTCAGATGACCCGGTGGGACCGGATGGTATTCCATACCAAGTAGAGAGCGTGGTCGGACATACCGACCCAGATCTACCAGAACCCTGGTACGTCAAGGTAATGTGGATCGGTTACGACTCACCCACCTGGGAACATGCGGCGAATATACCCCGCCAACTCCTCATGCCTTACATGAGGCGACGACGCCTACTGTAAAAACCCAACCGACACCGACTTCGGCAGTTGGGGGGTGAGGCTTATACCTACTAAGTAGGGTGTGACATGGTTACGGCAGACTTAGGTTTCTAAGTCAAATCAGACTTAGGTTTCTAAGTCGAACCAAGCTTAGGTAACTAAATAGAGTCAAGCTTAGGTAACTAAGTAGACCAGAACCTTAATAAGTTGACTTAAAGGTAAAAGCGAACTCCGATAATATCGAAGTAACTAAAGGGCTTACGAAGGAGGATGACCTCCCCAAGCCAAGACACAGAGTGAGGGAGGATGACCTCCCCAAGCATGAACCAACCGGAAGAAGTTGGACGGGAGGCAAGGCACCACTGAGCCAGAAGGGGTACTCCCCAGGGCAGCAAACAGAGGCAAGCAATGCCCCCAAAGAGGATGAGTTTATACTCACTACTACCCGGCCACCATAAGGGTTACCGGGGCCCTCTCCCTCACAAACAATAGCACTCCTCAGTGGGTAGACCCACTGCCCGAGGGAGGCCACTCACGCGTAAGCGCGTATACCTCCGTGCTCCACCGGTCGGCAATCTCACGACGGTCAATCACCCGAGTTACCTCGGTGCATAGCTGGACGAGGGTGCTGCGGCCAGCCTCGACGTCCTCCAGAGCTGTCTGGAGGCGGTCAAGCACGCCACCGAAGCAACGCGCTGACCCAACAAGCGCAGCACCTGGGGGGATATCCCCCCAGCTAACAGAGAGACCCTCCCGCATTGCGCGGGCAACAAGGGCGTCAACGCCCTCATACCAGAGACGCGGACCCCCGTCATGCATGACAGGGGCGGGAGGTGACACTGGCGCAGCCAGAGGAGCCACAGGAGCCGACAAGGCTACCACCGGAGCCGGTGGCACCTGATACGCGGCCCGGTAGGACACTACCGAAGGGGCCCTACCGTAAACCCGGCGGGGCTCCGCCCGACGACGGGGCACCTCACGCTCCCCACCCGCAGAGCCCCACTCTCGGGGACGACGGCCAATCGCCGCCGGGATCGGGTTACCGAACCACGGGGCAAGGACCTGAAGAGGGTCATGGGTAACCATGGGAATACCCAGGTCAGCGACAGCCTCGGTGGACGCCCACCCATGGCAATTGGGCTCACCCGGCTGAGTACGCCGGATACGCAACGAGTGACGAGGCAAGGGGGAAGCCCCTGCCTGCGGGTCCCGGTACGGGGGAAGGGCCAACACCCCAGCCCAGCTCACGGCATCGTGAACAGCCAGCAGGGCCTCGAACGCCCGGGCCAACCCGGTCTTGGCGGCTATCAGGTCCACGCCCAACTGCGCGATGTGCCGACGGACACCCGTCAGAAGATGAAACAGGCGCCCCTGCCGGCGGACGGACAGCAAGAAGGAGGAAGCCTGCCCGAGGGTTACCTCAAGGGTGAAGGTACCCTGCAACGGGTGGACCGGCCGGGAGGCCAACACACTCACGAAGTATCGGAGACAGGAACCGGTGTCAAACCGGAAAGCAGGGGCGGGTTCCCACCCCTCCTGCCACAGAGGCGGGCGCACGGGAGTGTATACCGGCGAACGACCGTTGCCGGTCTGCAACGCACACGTTATATCGGTGCGGAGCGCATCCGCCATGACACCATGGTTGCGTCGCCAGCTCGACGCCGACTTCAACCCCGCCATAGGCGGGTAGGGGGCCGTCAACGACAGATACGGGGATACCCCCGGGTAATACTCAAAGTCGGGATACCGGCCGGTATCGCCCACCGTCTCCCCAAACGCAACCGGCTCCGCCGCCGCCGCAATCCCCCGAGCACTAGCCAGGTAGTCAACCTCCCGCGGCAACGCGGGGGCAATCAGGTCGCATACCCCGAAGGCGGGGTCAAGGTAGACCTCACCCCGTCCCACCCGGGTGCGCCAGAGCTGCGCATGCCGGTCGTCCGGCTGACTCAGGATCCAATGGTGATCCACCCGCACCGCGTTCGGCTGGTTGACCAGCCGCACCAACTCCCGCTCCCAACTCGGATCCACCTTGACGCGCCGAAAGGTCCCTCCAGAGAAACGCGGCTGGTGGAAGTCCACCCGCATCCGCCCAGCGGACTCCATTGACTCTTGCACAGTCATGCCTCGAACCCGAGCCACCAAGTCGGACATCGACATGGCGGGTTGACCGGCCAACCGCAAAGGCGACGCCGCCACCGACCAGGCGGACGTGGCCGCCCAACGGTACAACCCGGGCCGGCCCAGGAAGAAGCGCCGGCGCCGGCGGAAGCCCAACGGGTAGGTGCACCGGCGCCGGGGCACGGGGACGAGGAGGAAGAAGTAGGGCGGGCACCCGCCCGGAGTAGCTCCCGGTGTCAACCGCCATGGGGGAAGGAGCGTCTTGACCACTCGACGCCCGCGGCACCGCGGGTAGGGTACCGGCGCCGGCACCACCCGTCGACGTCGCCCCCGCCTCGGAAGGGGAAGGCACTTGGACAGCCTCCGGAGCCGAAGCACCGGCCGTGCGGACACCCGCACCGTCTTGACTCGCCGCACCGGGGGTCGCACCGCCACCACCACCCACGTCAACGTCGGGATCGCCTTGAGGAATCACCGTCCGGACACCCGGACCACCTTGCCCAGCCGGAGTCGGCCGGGAATCGCCACTTCCGCCGTAGGGCGGGCCATCTTGGGGTAGCTGCGGCGAGCCGGCACCGGCACCAGGCTCCATCCGGGTAGCCGGAAGGGAAGGGGTAGAGGCAGCCACGCGCGGTTGACCGCCGGGTTGACCCCCGACCGACGGCACCGTCGTGCCGCTGCACACGGACGACAGTCCTCCGGCCGACACACGGACGGACGCCACAGGCTCGTCGTCTTCCGACGAGCTCGCCCCGTAACGCGCGGCGGCAGGACCGACAGGCGCGTCGTCCTCCATCTCCTCCCCGATCAGGAGGTCTTCCTCCTCCCCAAGCACCTGGGGATAGAACATGATAACGGGTGGCAGAGTCCCCCGCACCCACAAGCCGTCGACGGCTACGACCCGGTACGGTGGGACAACTGGGACGAGCCAGGGAAGCGCGGGCACCCGCGCTTATGACCACAAACAGCCACGAGAAGCGCCGCAGGCACGCGGGTCGACCCGCGCCCCACAGGGCTACGAACGCGCTCCACCCAGGCACCTGGACCGGAGCCACGCCCCCCCCACACACGGGGTAAGCAAGGGGGGTCACCCCCAACCGACCCCACGCAACGCGGGCAGCCCCCGCCCCCCCCCACTCAATCGTCCACACGAGAGGGGCTCCCCTACCACCAGACGCCTGGTGGTGGATCCGCTTGCACCACCCCTCGGAAAGGGGGGTCGTGAACAGAAACCCGCATCGGGAATTTAACGGTCCGGAAAACGGATCGTGTGTGTACCACACAAAGGGGGGCACCCTCCTCAGACAACCTCGAAAAGGGGTGTCTGTCGCGACAGGGCGCAAAGCCCCACCCGACTGGTAAACGGTCACGCGACCCACTTACATTCGGTAACCCGAATGCAACTCGACCCGAGGACGGGCCGAATCTAAGGGGGGGATATGTAGCAATATGGTCGGCCGTATTGGGACCCTAATATTAGGGGGCTACTTCTAATCCTTGGCTTTCAATTTGAGAGTCCGGACTGGTCACGGTATCTATAAGTTACGTATGACCAGAGGGACTTGCATCTGGGGGTGGACGGTAGTTAGTAGTGTCTCCGAGGGTTTATAACGAGGGGGCCGGCGGCGAATCCACCGCCGGCCAAGGTAGAACAACAAACCCCTCCCATTTGGGCTCCCATCTTGGTCCCGTGGCTTGCGCTCCAAGGACAGCAACCTTGGCCTCCCGGTGACGTTGGTGCCGATCCCCCTTGGTGAGTGTTCCCTGAGAGTGGACGTGCGAGGGATTCCCATTGTGCTACACGGAGCTGGAGCGCAGCCAGGCGGGCACCCGCGGGTTGAGTACGGCGGGCACGTCGGCTGTGCCGGAGCTGGCGGCATATGATGGGAGAAGCCCCACGTATCACGCTCAAGATGAGAGCGAAGTACCGGTTTCGGAAATGGATCCGGTACACCTACCGGCGGCGCTCATCCAAGCCATGACTACGCAGGTGACTGCGAGTATCACGCAACGCATGGAGTCGTCGGTGTTTACCCGACGCCTAGCGAAGCGCCTGGATACCCAGGAAGCGCATCCGGAGATCGTGAACGAGGTCTTCCGGGCGATGCTGACCCCCGACCGTTACCGACTGAAGAACCGGTCTGGTCGAGTGTCGGAAGCGATGCGTAAAGCCACGCATTGGGCTATCCGATCCATGCAGACCCTGATGAAGGGAGTTCCGATGTTCCGAAGGCTCAATGAACGTCCATTGGCGGTCATTGGGTTCCTGACTAGTTTCAAGGAGGCCGCAGACAAGGCCCTCGTCAACGAGGGGCTTGCTCTGGAGATACTCTTCTTCTTCGTGGACGAACGGGTGAGGCGTGAGCTTCGGCAGGCATCCCCGATTCCAGGGATGAGGGTGGTAGCCACCCCCATGGATTGCCGTGGGGTCCTCAAGGAGCTGCTGAGCAGCTACCTCCGTGAGGACAAGTGCGAGGACCACGACCGGGCCCGCCGCACGGCTACCTCCCAGTTCTGGGAGGATGCGGAGGTATTCGGTCGCCGAATCCAGGAGCTCGACTACGAGCTAGGAAAACTCCTTGGCGAAGGAGAGACTCGAGCCATCCTGTTCGCAGGAGTACCGAACTACGTGCGGATATCCGCACGGGGGGCCAACACGGCCCGGACTAACTTCAGCGGACTGATGAACTCGTGAAAGTCGCTGGGGGATGCATACCGGGTCCTACACCCGGAGTGTGCCCGGGCTCCCAAACTCAAGGAGGATGGGGCCAAGCGTCAGAAAACCTTGAAGCCAAGGCAGGAGAAGGTTGAAAGCAAGTCTGCTCCGGTCCTCGAGGCGACGGGGTACCCCCACCAGGACCTGGACCAAGGTATAGTTGACCAACAGGGCAGCCTGTTGCTGCCAGCTACGCCGGTAATAGATGACCAGTGTACGGTGGCGTACATTTCCCCTGCGGGATCGCGCTTCCATGTCAAGGAAGCGGATGGCCGTCGCGTCCCGTATGTACGGACGACGGGTTACGCCCCCATGACGGGAACCCCCACCAACCCATGTAGGCATGCCCACGTGGGCAGTCCGGGCGGAGGCACCTCCGCAGGTGGTAAGCCGACAAAATCGCTTGGGTGAGTCCATGTTCCGGATGACCCAGGGACCCAAGGCATACCAGGGACCCGGCAGCGGGATACCCGGGCGGACACCTCGGGGCTATGGACTGGCTACTACACGCCCACCCTGTCCGGGCGGACCGGCCAGGTGCATTTTGTGTGGGGATCCCCAGCACTGGGTGTCGTCATGCCCCCTCATCCCGGAGGAGGCCCGACGGGTGGCAGCCCAACGCAAGGCATCAAGCGAAGGATACCCCCATCGAGAGCCGTACGCCGGGGCGAGCCCCGCTGTCAGCGGGCCGCGGCAGCCTTGCGCGGCGATGGCCGTCGAGGAGGAACCCCCTCGTACGGATGACCCCAAGCTACTCCCCGAGGCGAGCCCGGGAATCGAGTAAGGGGAAGGGCTACAGTGGGGAAATCCCCACGAAGAGCACGGTTAAGTAGGCGCCGAATCGACCCACGGGTACACCTTCCTGCCCAGACCCAACATTCTCGAGTGTAGGAGGTACGATCCCCACGGAGAGGGGGACAAGCGACCGGGGAACCTCGGCGCAAGGACCAACGCAATGACGCGACACAGGACGCCCGACTCACACCGGATGTCGGTGCGGGACACGTCCTGAATACCTTGCAGAACTTTAAGGTGCCAGCCACACTGGGGGTTGACCCCCAGTCGATATGATTGTACCACTTCGTACTGGACACCGGGGCTGGACCGAAACTGGTCCGAAAGGATACCCTTCCGAACAAGTGCCTCCCACGAGTAAGAGTGACCCGGGGACCCACGATCAAGGACGCGAAAGGTCTGCTCATTCGCACGACAGCAGCGGTACCGCTGCTGCTTACGATCGGGGACCTCACTACGGAGGGTACCCTCCGCGTGTGCGAGACCCTATCGTTACCCTGCATCCTCGGGTGCACCTTCATCAACACGTGCGTGGATGCAATCCGGCCAGGCCGGAGGACCGTCGAGCTACAAGAAGCCGACGGTACGAAGCAAGGGCAGACGGCTATCGTCAGGGACCTGATGCCGCAAGGGAGCCACGTGAACGCGTCCGAGGTATACGCAAGCGTAGAACCGAAGACGCAATGGCTGGCTAAGGAACCACTTGAGGTAGTAGCGATCGCCAAGACCCCCGAACGGGAGCAGCCCGACAGGGGGAAGCCCTGTCAAGCACCAGTCCCCGCGGATCTTCCGAAGAGAGAGCAAGAAGCCTTGACGGCTATTGCCGAGGCTGACCTCGGCCATCTCCTTCCTTCGGTAGCCAAAGGGGTAAGATGAATGCTGAAGAAGCACGACGTCATGTGGACAGCCGGAGCCTGGGGCATCATTGGGGCAACCCAACGTCGTATCGACCTGGTAGCAGGCGCACGACCCGCCCGGTCGCAACCGCACCGCGCGGGACCTATGCAACGTGACATCGTTGATGGGGAAGTAAGAAGGATGAGTAAAGCGAAAGTTATCCGACCCTCTATGTCGGAATGGGGAGCCCCAGTCGTTACTGTACGAAAGAAGGATCAAACCCCTCGGTTTTGCATTGATTTTCGACGCCTCAAATTAGTTATCAAGACGGAGTCATACGCTTTACCAAGGATGGGTTGGTGCATCGACTTCCTGGGGGAGGCCACAATGTTTGCCACTATCGATTGCAATGACGGGTACAGGCAGATCCCAGTGGCAGAGGAGGACATCTCCAAGACAGCGTTCTTATGTCACAGTTGGGTCTATGGGTCCCTAAAGATGCCCTTCGGATCGTCCAACGCACCCGCTACAATTCAGCGGGCCATCGACATTATACTGTCGGGGGTGAAGTGGCGTAACTGCGTAGTATACCTCGACGGTGTCATCGTCTTCTCCTGTATCATGGATGACCATGTCCAACACATCGACGAGGGACTCACCCTCTTGAAGGACGCCGGGGTAACCCTGCGACTTCAGAAGTGTGCCTGCTCCCAGCAGACTGTTGAGTATCTGGGTCACCAGATAACCCCAGGCAAGCTGGGTGTACTCGAGACCAACACCCGGGCACTCCAGGATGCTTGATATCCGAACACCCAGACGCAGCTCAAAATCTTTCTGGAAATGTGTAACGTATACCGACGGTTCGTCATGGACTTCGCCCGTAAATCCAAACCGTTTACGGTTCTAACAAGCAGCACCTTGCCCAAGGTACTTCAAACCCCCTCGCCTCGCGAGGAGGAAGCACTCGAGTCGCTTGAGCTGGCCCAGCTGTCCTCGCCCATGCTCGTGTTACCGCGTAGGCCCGGGACCTTCATCATCGATGTCGATGCATGCGATACCCAAGTGAGATGCACCTTGTTACAGAAACAGACGCTCATCGGTGCCGATAACGCCATCCCGGACCTTTATCCGGTGGGATACTTCAGCCGGACACTCAACCCGGCTGAGTGCAACTATAGTGCAACCGAGCGTGAGTTCCTCGGAGTGATCTGGGCAGTGCAACTGCTCCGACCATACCTGGAGGGCTCCAGTTTTATCGTAAGGTCCGACCACGAACCACTACGTTGGCTCCTCAACCTTGGTGACAAGGATTCGGACAGCTATGGGAGGTAAGCCCGATGGCGGCTGAAGATGGCCGAGTAAGACTACTTTACCGTATACAAGCCAGGGGCCTCCCACCATCTGGGAGACGCCCTGTCCCGCCTCGACACACAAAGCAGGGCTACCCGGCCGATGGACGAGGATATCCCGGTTGTACTGGTGTGCATGGTGGGCAATGCCACCCAGGGTCTGGTCGACCATACCATGGACCACACCGCGGGCCCGCTGACTCTCGCGGACTTCGCGAAGCACAGGCCAATGACGATGACTGCAGACGTTACCGCGCTAACCTCCTGGCTGCGACGGCAGGTATCTTCTCAGAGAACGAGAATGGTGTGATATACCGGCGGGCACCCGCCGACGGACGTCACCAAGTAGTGGTTCCTGTATCCCTACGTCAAGCCGTGATGGAACGGGAACACGAGAACCCTATAGCCGGACACCCGGGGGGTTCACGTATGCTCGCAGGCATGCGAAGGTTCTTCTACTGGCGAGCAATGGCCGTCGACGTGGTCGACCACGTAAGGGGATGCCCCCCATGCGCACGTGACCATATGAGTCTTCACAGACGGGCATCCGCCATGAAACTATTCCCACTGAATGGACACAGTGAGCAAGTCGCTATCGACATACTCGGACCGCTTCCGGTATCGGAAGAAGGGAAAAGGTATGATCTGGTCATGTCCGACCGCGTCACTACGCAGTCGGGAGCGGCAGCCATTCTGGACGAGACGGCATACACTATCATAAACGCAGTAGTTGACCACTGGATCAGCGCCTACGGAGTCATGGACCAGCTCCTCTCCGATAACGGAGCTAACCTCACATCGGCATTCTGCACCGAGGTCATGGGTGTTTTCGGTATCGAACCACGTTGGGCATCCGACTATCACCCTCAGACCAATGGGCAAGTGAAATGGTTCAATCGTATCATTGTCAAAATGCTGCGGTGCTACGTAGCTGAGCAGACGAACACTTGGGACAGGCTCCTGTCCGTCTTAACCCTGGCATACAATGCCAGGCCACACCGGAGCACGAGCATTGCCCCACTGGAGTGCGTCATGCCCCTGGAAGTGGGGAACCTCACCCTGCCGCCGCGCAGATGTACCTGGTATGATACACCGAAGGGCCGACCTGCCGAGCGGACCCATCTAGCTTGGTTGGCCAAACTATCACGGATGATGCCTAAACTCATGGGTGCCATTGACCGAACTCAACTTCGGTACAAGAAGAACTCCAACACCCGAGTACGGGTGCGCAACACGACCCTGGTAACAGGTGACTGGGCGTACATCCGACACCAAAAGTTCCGAGGAAACAAGGTTATGCAACCGGTCAAGGGACCGTACAAGATCCTACGCAGGGACGGGCACTCCGTCATCCTCGACTCCGATACGGAGATGCAACGCATGAATATGAACGATGTCACTCCGGCACCGAAGCCGGAACAGCCTCAGCCGGCACGAGCTTGGTTGCTATATATTGCGCTTACCACCCACTGATCAGATAATCCTGTGGGCCCAGACGGAGTCCCATACCAGGTAGAGAGCATAGTCGGACACACCGACCCCACCCGACCTGATCCCTGGTACGTAATGGTCACGTGGGTCGGTTACGACTCACCATCCTGGGAACGGTCAACTGAAATGCCCCTCCAGATCCTCATGCCACGTTTTTGGCGACACCGCCTATTGTAACAACCCAACCGACACCGACTCCGGCAGTTAAGGGCTGGGGCTTAGAGCTACAAAGAGGCTTTGACCTACTAAGTAGGGTGTGACATCGTTATGGCAAGACTTAGTCTTACTGAGTCAGGTAGGGCTTAGTTGAACTAAGGGGACACCTAACCTTAATATGTTTGAACTTAATGGGACGGATAACTCCGATGACATCGAAGCAACCTGGGGCTTACACCAGGGTCAGGCATAGGATAACTCATGGAGTCGAGCGATCGGACAAGGGAGTATGACCTTCACAGGTATTATCCTACCAGGATGGGTCGGGGAGTGAGAGAGCATGGGGCAAGCTATGGTTCAGCCAGAAGAGGGAATCCCCGGAGGAAAAGAACACAGTCTAGCAATGCCCCCACAGGGGATCAGTTTATACTCACTACCTCCCCGTCACCATAAGGGCCACCGGGTCCCCCTCACTCATGTCGACCCCGCCTCGCGGCCAAGACACAGGCCTCAGTAGGGGGTACCCCCACCGGCAGAAGGGGGCCATTCACGCGTCTCCGCGTACACGTGCTCACTCCACCGGTCGGCAATCTCACGACGGTCAACCGCTTGAGTCACCTCAGTGCAAAGCACAAGTAGAGTTCTGCGACCAACCTCCACCGACGCCAGGGCTACCTGGATGCGGTCCAGTACCTCCCCAAAGCAACGCACAGTACCGACCAGCTCAGCACCCGGGGGAATGTCCCCCCAGCTAACCGAGAGCCCCTCCCGCAACTCGCGGTTAATACGGTCGTCAACGCCCTCATACCATAGACGTGGGCCGCTGTCTGGCAGGAAGGGGGCACACGAGGCCAGCTCCGCAGCCGGAAGGGCCGACACTGCCACCGCCGGAGCCGGCGCAGCTTCCACCTGAGCCGGCGATGCCCAGTACGGAACACGGCCCGACCGCGGGGGGTGCGAAGGCCGCATGGAAGCAGTTCCACCGGCTACCCCGCGGGAATCCTCTCTTCGACGGGGCGGCTAACGTCCTCTACCCGTAAAGTCCCACTCACGGTAACGGCGAGAAGCCCTCGCACCGATCGTAGTCGGATTACCGAACCAAGGGGCCAAAACCTGGAGAGGGTCAGGCAGGACCGTGGGGATCCCCAGGTCAGCGACGACCTCGGTGGATGCCCACCCACGGTAGTTGTTCTCACCCGAGCTAGCTCGGCGGATACGAAGAGAATGACGAGGCATGAGAAGAGCCTCAGCCTGCGGCTCATGGAACGGGGGCTAGGTCGATACCGCCGACCAATTCACGTCATCGTGAGCGGCCAGAAGGGACTCCAACTCCAGGGACACACCCGTCCGCTCAGCAATGGCTTCAACGCCTATCTACCTACTGTGCCGACGGCCACCCGTCGGCAGATGAAACGGTCGGCCCTGCAGCTGAGCAGACAGCAGGAAGGTAGAAGCCTTCCCGAGGGGATCCTCCACAGAGAGGACACCCTACATCATTTGCGCGGGGCGAGAAGCCAACACACTACCGAAATATCGGAGGCACGGCCCGGTGTCGAACTGGATAGCAGGGGCGGGCTCCCACTCGTCCTGCCACCCAGACGGGCGCAGCAGGGTGTACACCGGATTACGACGGTTACCGATCTGCAAGGCGCACGTGATGTCCGTGCGAAGGCCATCAGCCATGATGCCATTGGTACGCCGCCAGCTCGACACCCACTTGAGCCCAGCCATAGGCGGGAAGGGTGCCGTCAACGACAGGTACGGGGGTTCCTACCGGAAGTAATCCAAACCGGGATACCGGTTAGTACCGGGCACGGTCTGCCCGAACGCCACAGGGGCCATAGAGGCCGCAACCCCCCGAGCGCCAGCCGGGTAGTCGACGTCCCGCGGACACGCAGGAGCCACCAGGTCAAACAACCCGAAGGAAGAGTTAAGGGCAACCTCAGAGGCCCGCCCGACTCGGGTGCGCCAGAGTTGGGCATGCCCGTCGTCCAGCTGGCTCAACACCCAATGTTGCTCCACTCGCACCGATTCCGGTTGCGCAACCAACCGAGCCAACTCCCGTTCCCAACACAAGTCCCGCCAGACGGTACGGGGCGTACCTCCCAGATAACCCAGGGGGTGGAATTCGACCAACATCGGTTCACCAGAGTCCATAGGCTCCTTAACCGACAAACTCCGGACTCGGGCCACTAAGTCGGGGACCGACGACGGGGGCGCCCCCACCGTCCCAGCCACGCCGCCACCCAATGGGGCAACCCGGGCCGGACCAGGAAGCACCGCCGGCACCGGCGGGAGCCCAACGGGCACTTGTATCGGCACAGCCGGGCAGGGCCGAGGAGGAAGAGGAAGGGCGGGCCCCCGCCCGGAGTAACTCCCACCGTCTACCGGCATGGGGGACGGCGCGTCCTGACCTCCCGCCGCACGCAGCACCGCGGGTAACACTTCGGCCGCCGGAGGCACCTCCGCGACGGGAATATTCTTCACTGGCCCCCGGCGGGTAGCCCCGGAGCTAACGGGTACGTGCGCCGCGACAAACGCCTGACCACCGGCGAGCCAGGGATCCGGACCACCTTGACCCGCCATCACGAACGGGGAGCTGCCACCGCCGACTCCGCACGCTTGACCACCATTGCCCCCAGCTGGGCCACCTTGAGGGAGCCCTGTGCCAGCACCGGCGCCCGTTCCGAGGCAGGCAGCCGGCGGAGATGGAAGCGGCTCTACCACCAGAGGTTGACCTCCCCCTGACGGCGCCGTCGCGTCACTGCACACCGACAGCAGCCCATCCGACGGACGACCCGCCGGTACACAAGACGTAGCCGCGCAGAACGGATTCCCGTCCGTCTCGCACTCTTCAGACGAACTCGCAAGGTAAGACAGCCAAGCCGAAGGAGACGGGACAGCCTCGTCGTCCTCCATGCCCTCCTCAACCAAGAGGTCGTTCACGTCCCGATATACTCGAGATCAGCCATGTTGCGGACCGAGGCAGCAGGAGTTCCCCTAACAGTCGGCCTGCGGTGGCGGCGCAACGCAGAGCGGACACTCCGCGACGACCTGGAGAAGCGCAGGCACACAGAGCACTTGCAAGGCGGTCTTGGGGTGTGGCAACCAGGAGCATCCTTGCAGCCGGGAGAACACCATCCTTTTTGGGGCCTTCCCATGTCGGAAGGACGACTATGCCGCTCAAGCAACAATGGCAGACCTCTTCTCGGACGACATCGAAGACCTGCGTAAGAATGGCGTGACTGTCGGGGACCGGCTGAGGCCGGTCCATCTCATCATGATGGGAGACTATGCCTTCATGACGACGCACCTGGGGCACGCCGGAGCTACCTGTCGGATGCCATGCCTGTACTGCACTGCGCGGGCGCGGCCGACGAAGGTGAACGCCGACCACCTGCATGAGTATGGCAACATGCAAGCTGGAAGCAAGGCTGGGGGTCGGCTTCGTATGATCCAGAACGCGGACGACATGGCTCTTGCGTATCAAGATGTGCCGCTCGCAGGCATGGAGGAGCCCCTGGACATGACTGAGCACCTCTCGATTGAGCGGAAGCCCCTCCTCATCTTTGACGTCGCTGACATCGCCCCCATGCCGCTGCACGTGACGCAAGGTGGCACGGGCTACCTTCTCACCCTCGGCGTGGAAGCGGTTGTCTTCGATCAGGGGCAGGAGAAGGCGGCTGAGTACGCCACGGCAATGGCTGAGGTCCTCCGGTCCGGCGCGGGTGTATGCCCGGCTCCGTACCACGGGGGCGCGCTCGCTGGAAAGCAGTGCCACAAGATTACTGGCAAGCTGGACCTCGTGTGCGACGTGCTAGACACTTTTGTGCCCGACGCGCGCGCGCGTGCCTATCGCGACGCGTGCGCTCTCTGGGGCTCTATCATCCCAGTGATGAACCGAGCTGAGGTCATCCCGCCGGCGGAACGAGCTACCTTCCGTCGGCGAGTAGCTACCTTTGTTGGCAGCCTCATTGCGGACTTTGAGTGATGCAGTGTTATCCCCAAGTTCCACATCCTCTGTTGCCACGCGCCCGACTTCCTGGACAGGCACGGATCCATTGGCCTCTACAGTGAGCAAGGCTTGGAAGCGTGGCATGGCCATGACAACCAGAACAACAAGGCGCTCGTTGGAGCGACCTTCCTGGAGCGCTGTGTGCGTCTGCTGCAGAAAGCGGCCGTAGGATGCGGCATGGGCGACTCGACGTTCAACCTCGGCAAGCGTCGAGCCCCAGCGGCGGCCGGGGCTCGCAAAGCGACCATGGAGTCGGACTTGCGCACGACTAGTGCCAAGATAGCAACCGGGACCAGCCCTGCGGAGTCGGCGGCCTGTGTCGAGAAGCGCGACGACGACATGAACAAGTGGGCGACAAATATGGTCGCAGGGAGTGTGACCAAGATAGCTGCCTATTGTCAGCGAAAGGACAAGGCAGCAGCCGCGGCGGAGGCCGAAGCGGAGGCCGACGATGCCTTGCTTGCTGCCGCACAGGAAATGTGCCTTGCCATTTTGCTTGCCAATTAAAGATACACGAGCTGTTCATTCACATGACGTGTGCACGCTGGACGGTCGCTCGGACGTCTTCAAGGCTCCTTTCTCTTCGCTCAGCTTCCCCCTGGGATGCGGGGATAAACCAACCCGCTCTTTTACCCGTGCAGCTCCCCCCTTTGGCTTTAAACGACGCACTCCCCCTCTCTTGGGCTCCCTTGTGTGACTTTGCCGTTGCAGTGGTGATGCCCGAAAAGGTCTGTGCGCTCTCCCGTTGAGAAGAGATGTGCTGATTCCATGTCGATTTTCAACCCGGGAGGTCCGCCTGAGAAGCCCCAGGCAGCTGTGCTCCAATTCTCATCAGACACGTCGTTTGAACCCTGGAATAGCGTGACAATTTTCAATATATGTCGTATTTGATCCTGACACAGCGCTCTGGGCCAATGGCTGATCCGGATTCGCTCTGAACCCTAGTGTCCGCTCTCGGCACGGCTTAACTGGGGGTGAAGACGGGGCCTGAAGCGCAAGATCCATGTGCGTGCGGCGGCAGTGCTGCGCACAACTGCCCCTCATGGCCTCGGTGTCGTGGTGCCAAAATTGGGGTCACGAAAACATCACCAGTTTTCTTCTTGGCCAGTTACAGGGCTTCACGTCTCTTTAAAAATATAGTGTAAAGAAACCCAGGATGCACACCTTAACTAGGCGTGGGGCACACTGCAAGCGCGTGGGTGGCGATGGATCAGGCGACCGCTGGCTGTTTGAAAATTTAGCACAGTCAGCCGTTGACTGCCTCCCGGACGCCATTTTTCGGTCCCGCGCACCGCGGGATCAACGCTCGACGCGGGTGGGGACGCGGCGGAATTGCCCCTGCCTCGACTGGGCGCAAGAAAATATAGGAGGGCCACCTATGAAACGTGTCCGTGAGTACTTCACATAGCCCCCAGACCCCTCCGCCACTGGGCCAAGGCCGCGCTTGCGGCGAGGCGGGCCGGCGTCCGCGTCGTCCACCCGCGCGCCGCGCGGCCGCCTCGCTGCCCCGTGCGCACCGCCCGCCAGACCTGAGGGACGGGCGCCGCCCGCGGGCGACGACAGCGTGTGCATCCCCCCCCCCCCCCGGGGACCCGACGGCCTCCCCCCCCCGCCCCTTCCCCCCGACAACCCCCGCTACCTCCTTGGTTTCCGCCCCTGCCGGACCGCCACCCCTGCCTGCCCTCTTCCCCGCCTTCCCCCAACCGCCCCCTCCCCCCCCACCCGACCGCCGGCATCCCCGCGAGGTGGAGCCGGCACGCCATGGACGGCGACGCGTCGGCGGCGGCGGCGGCGGTGCGCCCGCCGCCGCCGCCGGCGGTCGCCGCCGTCGCGTCGGAAGAGGATGAGGATGAGGCGCTCTACGGACCCGGGGGGGGTGTTGACCCCCCCCCGCCGCCGCCGCCGCCGCCGCCGCCACCAGTATCCTCGCCGCTGCCGCCGCCGCCGGCGTCGCACGGGGCGGCGAATGGCGTGGCGGCTGTGGACGAGGCGGCACCCCTTCCGCCGCCGCCGCCACCACCGCCGCCGCCGCCGTCGGCCGCAGCGGCTGGGGGAGAAGGTAGCATGGGCCCTATCGGTGACGTCGGCGGCGGCAGCGGCGGCGGCCCGCCCTCTGCCAATGGCGGCGGCGATGGGCACGCGGCGGCGGCGGCGCCGCCGGCCGTGGGTGCCAATGGTGACACCCCCGCTGCTGCGGATGCTGCGGCCGCTGACGGTGCCGCCGCTGCCTCCGCCACCGCCGCGGCCGTCGCCAGCGACGACGACGGGTCGAGCGGCTCGGGGTCGGCCGCGTCGGACAGTGATGACGACACGGACGATGACGTGGCGGTGGTGCTCAATACGGGCAAACGGGCGGCGGCGGCGGGCGGGCTTGCCGCTGGCGGGGGTGTTGGCGGCGGTGGTGTTGTTGGTGGTGGTGGCGGCGGCGGCGGTGGCGGTGGCGGCCGGGGGGGGGTCGGCGGCGGCCACGGTTCAGGCAACGGCGGTGGGGGGGGAGGCGTTGGCGGCGGTGGCGCCGCGGGCGTGGGGGGGGGGGGGGGGGGGGGGGGCCCTGGCAGCCGAGGCGATGGTCTGGGCGGCAGTGGTGCTGGTGGCGGCGGCGCTGCTGGCCGGGACGGCGGCGGCGGCGCGACTGGCGGCGTCTCCATTGCCATGGGCGTTAGCAGCACGTGGGTCAACCCCGCGGCGGGCGGCCGCGGATCGGCTGGCGGTGACGGCCGCGGCGGGGGTGGGCGATCGGGCGACGGCCGCGGTGGTGGGGACGGCCGCGGGGGCGATGGCCGTGGCGGCGGCGGCGGCGGCGACCGTGGTGGCGGCGACCGCGGCGGCGGTGGCAGCAACATCCTCTCCATGCTGCCGACGCCCACTATGAACGTGGGCACCAACCAGCGGTCGGTGTACGACCTGGAGATTGGAAAGCTCCCGGAGAAGCCGTGGCGCGAGCGTGGCGTCGACATCACCGAGTACTTTAACTATGGCTTCACCGAGGACACCTGGCGCCTCTACTGCGAGCGCCAGATGCAGATGCGCCTTGAGGCGTCAATGCTCGCCAAGATCAAGACCGTCGATGGGGGGGGCGGTGGCGGGGGACCGGGGGGCAGCCTCGGCCCCGGTGGGGGGGTCGCCGGCGGGGGAGGCATTGCCGACGGTCGCCGGGGAGGGGGGGGTCCGCCGGGCTCGCACCTCTCCGGGTCACTCCCCTCTGGCCGTGGCGGCGGCGGTGGCGGCGGCGGTGGCGGCGGGGGTGGGGGCGGCAAGGGCCACCGCGGTGGGCCTGGCGGGCCTCCCACTGGCCCGTATCCCCCCCTGCCTCCTGGGATGCTGCTCCCTGGCATGCGTCCCCCTCCCGGCGCCTACCCACCGGGCTTGCCATTGCCGCCTGGTGGGATGCCCCCCCCACCAGGTATGTTTGGGATGATCGCCCCCGGCGGCAGCAGCACCGGGCCCGGTGGCAGCAGCGGTGGCGGCGGCGGGAGCGTCGGCGGACCGCACGGCAGCAGCGGCAGCATTGGGGGCATGCCGGGCGTGCCGCCGCCGCCGCCGCCGCCGCCACCGCCGCCGCCACCACCCCCATCATCGTCTCCGCCTCCCCCTTCGCACCGTCGTGACGATGTGACGCTGTCCTTGACGGGCGGGGGGGGGGGGGGAAGGTGGGCGTTGGCGGCCGTATGGGGGGGGGCGCCCCCCGGGTGGGGCGGGAGGGGAGGAGGACCGCAAGCCGGGGGGCCGAGAGGATGTCGGGCGGGGCGGCCGCCGCGGCAGCCGCTTTGACCCTCCCCTGGGTGGCGGCGACGACCGTGGTGGTCGTGGGGGTGGGGGTGGCGGCCCCGGCGGCCCCGGCGGCCCCGGCGGCCCCGGCGGCCCCGGCGGCCCCGGCGGCCCCGGCGGCCCTGGTGGCCCTAATGGGGGCCCCAGCGGCAGCAGTGGGGGACTGCCGGGCATGCCGCCCGGCATGCCGCCCATGCCGCCCGGCATGCCGCCCATGCCTCCCGGCATGCTCGAAATGCTGGCGTCGATGCCCCCCCCAGGGGGTATGCCCGGCGGCGCCAAGTGGCCGCCCATGCCCGGAGGGGGGATGGGCTTCCCGCCGGGCCTCCCGCCCCTGCCGGGCATGCCACCGGGGATGGGCGGACGGCCGCCTCCGGGGATGCCTCCGGGGATGGGCTTCCCGGGGATGCCACCGGGGATGGGGCCGCCCGGCATGGGTGGCCGGGGGGGCATGCGCGGACCGGGCATGGGCGGGGGGCCAGGGCCGCCGGGCCCCCCTCACGACGGGGTGGGCAAGGGGCCGGGCGGCGGCGGCGGCGGCGGCGGGCTGGGCGGGCCGGGCGGGCCTGGCGGGCCGGGCGGCCCTGGCTCACGGGGCGGCGGCCCAGGTGGCGGCCCTGGGGGCGGCGGCGGCCGCCCGTTTGGCGGTGGCGGCGGCGGCGGTCCGCCCCGCCCCGACGGTGGGCGGGACCGGGACCGGGACCGCGGCGGGCGCCCGAGGGGCGGCTTTGGCGGCGGCGCCGACGGCCCTGGGGGGGCGGGTGGCCTCGGCGGTCGCCTCGGGGACGGGCATGGTCGCGGGGGCGCCAGCGCCGTCGGCGCCGACGGCGGTGGCGTTGGCGGTGGCGGTGGCGGTGGCGGTGCGGGTGGGCCTGGCGGCAGCGCGCCGCCCTTTGCGCCCCCCCACTTGGACCGGCGGGGCGACCCGGGGGGGAGCCGGCGGGAGCGCCCGCCCGAGCGCTCCCCCCCGGCTGACGGTGGTGGCAGCGGCGGCGGCGACGCGCGTAAGCGCAGCAGCAGCGACCGGGGCGGCGGAGAGCACCGGCCACGGGAGCGGGAGCGGTCGGACCGCGGGGAGCGGGAGCGGGAGCGGGAGCGGGAGCGGGAACGGGAACGGGAACGGGTGGCACCGTCCACCCGCGGGGACCGCGGGGACCGGGGGGACCGCGGGGACCGCGGGGACCGGGGTGACCGGGGTGACCGGGGCGACCGGGGCGACCGAAGTGACCGGGGCGACCGGGGCGACCGCGGGGAGCGCGGGGAGCGGGGCGACCGCGGCAGTCGCGACGACCGCGGCGGCGGCGACCGCGCGGAGCGGGAGCGGGAGCGGGACCGCAGCAGCCGCGACGGCCACGGCAGCCGCGGCGGCCGCGACCGGGGCGACCGTGACCGGGACCGGGACCGGGACCGGGACCGGGGGGAGCGGGAGCGCAAGCGCTCGTCGGGGTCGTACGAGCGGGAGCACGGCACGGAGGAGCGGTCGTCCAAGAGGCGGCGCTGACGTGGTGGGGGGGGAGGTTTTGTGGGGCGCGGCAGCTGCGCAATGCGTGGGGTAGAGGCAGGGGTGGGGAGGACCGGGGCGCGTCGGGACTCGGGGGGGGGGGGGGGGAAGGGGGGGGGGGTCGGGGGGGGGAGGGGCGAAGGCGACGACGGACCGGCCGAGCGCCTTATCATGGAACGCCTGTGTGGGAGGCTGGCGTTCGCCAGAGGAGGGGGCGCCACCGGTTTGTGCGGCGCAGGTGCGAGTGGGCCCGCCCTTCGGTGCCCCGAGGAGGGGGGTCATGCTGCCTGCAGCTGCGAGGAGCACCGTCAAGGCGGACGCCGGACGGCAGGACGACGGCGGCCGCGCACGCGGGCCTGTCGACTGCTGCTGAGGGCAGCTACCCAGGTTCAACCAAAAGAGAAGAAAAAAAACGCGCTCACGCATTTCCATGCACACGGACAAGCACCACAAACAGCCGCCGCCAGGCGTCGCCGTCGGCGCCTGCCATTCATACCTCCCCCCCCCCCCCCCGCCACACCACTGTGTACCACGATACCCACGTCCGCCTCCTGCTTCAGACGGGGGTGCCAGCGCCAACAGCTGTCCCCCCCCCCGACGCCGCCGCCGCGGCCCCCCCTGCCGCGCCAGGCGCTCCCCCCCCTCCCCCCCCCCCCCTCTTCCAGCGACACGCCCGTCGACTGCACCAGCGCCGCTGCCGCCGGTGACGCCGCCGCCGCCCGGCGGAGAGCCCGCACCAGGCGCTCCCGGTCCGCCTCGACGGCCGCCCGCTTGCGGAGGACCTTGTCCGCCACCCGCCGCAGGCGGTTGCGCTCCGTCTCGGTGCGGTTGAGGCGGGCGACCAGCTCGTCTTGGTAGGTCTGGACGCGCGCGCGGCTCGCCGCCGCGCACGCCCGGTTGGCCTGGCCCCGCTGCTTGAGGCGGATGGACTTTTCCACGTCCCCGCTGGCGGCGGCCGCGGCGGCGGCTGCAAAGGCAGGGACGTCCAGCTTGACCACTGCAGAGGGGTGGGGGAGGGGGGCGGGGGGGGGGAGGAGGGCGAAGGAAGGGAGAGAGCGGGCAGAGGGCGAGAGAGATAAAGGAAACGATAGGTGGGAAGGGGAGAGGGGTGGAAGACGGTGGCAAGGAACGATACCGGGTTGGTGTGAAGCGTACAAGGAAAGAGGAGATAAGACGACAAGGGAAATCGGCGGCACAAGCACACAAAGGAACCAAAGGGGCAAGCCCGCACCAAGATACCAGCGTCAGTTCAATGCCCGCAGCGGGCGTCGACTACAAGGCGCGCGAGGTCATCCCACCACACGTGGCAGGCTGCCACGATATGTATACATGACACGGTGCAGCTACATGCCACGGTGCGACTACATGCCACGGTGCTACATGCCACGGTGTGGCTACATGCCACGGTGCCGCACCAAAAAAACGGGCGGCCACACAGCAGCCACGCCACAAGATCCGCGCGGCCGCCACGCGGCGGGCACGGGCACGGGCAACACCGTCCTTGTCACCCCCCCGACGGCCGCGGCGATACCCCGCGCGCATGGCCACCCCAGGCGCTCCCCACCCCCCCGGCTCCCTCGCCTGCCCCCTCCCCCTCCCCCTGGGCAGCCCCTCACGACACCTACTGCTCTCCTCCTTGACACGTTGGAAGACGTCCAACGACAGCTGGTGCGCCTGCGCCACCTCCACCAGGGAGCCCTCCTCGCCCGCCCGCACGCCCGCGGCGGCGGCCAGGTCGGGCAGCGGCGGTGGCGGGGGGGCGGGCGGCAGCGCCGCCGCCGCCGCCGCCGCAGCGGCGGCCGCCGCTGCCGCCCCACGCTTGAGAGGCGTCGCGAGCGTGACGGGCAGGCCGCCACCGGCGGCGGCCGCGGCGGCCGCCGCCGCCGCCGCCACCCGACCGCCGGGGGCGGGGGCGCCCGTGGAAGTCCGCGGCGCACCCCCGCTGCCCGCCGCACCGGGCGCGCCCAGGCCAGTGGCCAGCGTACCGCCGCCGCCGCCGCCCCCACCCACCCCAACGCCCTGCCCCATCGTGTGCCCCGGGTCGGCGGTGCCGCCCGGGTCGAGGGCAGCGGCGGCGGCTGCCGCCCCCCCCCCTCCGACACCCCCGGCCGCCCCCCCCACTCCGGGGGCGGCGGCGCCGACCGGCTCGGCCGCGGCGCCGGCAAAGTCCATCAGCTCCTCGTCGACGGTGCCGTCGTCGGGGGGGGCGCCGTCGGCCGCCGCGGCGGCGGCCGCGGCGCGCTGCTGGGTCGCCAGGTGGGCGCCCATGGTACCGTCAAGGGGGGGGGGGAAGGGGGGGGGGGGGGGCGGGGAAGGTCAACACGGGCGCACAGGAACGCCGAGCAAAGCAAATGCCGCACGGAGGGCGCCGCGGTAGAGTGGCTGTACGGAGTCAGTCAGAGAGGGGAGCGTGGGGGAGAAGTTTGAGAGAGGGAGGGGGTAGGGTAGAGGAAGGGAGGGGAGAAGGGGCAAAGGGGGTAGGGGGGGGGTGGAGACGCGTCACACGCGGACAGAGTGGGACACCGGCTTGACCGAGCGACGACGCGCCTCCGGTCGACGGCCGCCAACAGCTCGACCGCCGGCGCGCGCGGCGGAGCGGGCGCCTCGACACCCACAAGGAAGGACCGGTGAGGGGGGGGGGGGGGGAAGTGCGGAGAAGGCGCCCGCGCGGCTTGGCCTCAGCGCGCCAACAACCAACTCTCCCCCAAACTCGCAACATTCCGCGCCACAAAACCTCACGCACAGGTCATGCGGGGTGCCACCCCACGTCGCACGCCACGTGCTGTCTCCACAAGAAGGGACCGTCGGCCGGCTAGCCAATCACGCCGCACGACTGCGGCATGATGCGTTGGGGGGGGCCTCGCTGGAGCGCGAGCGTGTCTCGCTGAGACACGCAGCATGGCTTGGTGGCTTACGGTGAATAGAGCTCTGGCTGCTCACAAAATACATTTGCAGTATTTTTCTTGTCTGTTTCTTGTTGGTGACAAGTACATTATAATTTCACGATTGGAGCGATCAAAAACTGCTGACGGCGACCGCCACCACACAACCACAGACAGCGGATTGGCAGGTGGGTCGAGGACTTGGTCCCATCTCGCTGGCTTTCAGACAGCATGGCACTTCCATCGTGTTCGCGCTACCTTCCCCCCCTCCCCCACCGCCCGCCGCGGCCCTCCACCCCTGCTTGCACCCTTTTTCGCGACTTTATCTCGCTTCCAGAGTTCTCCTGCTTCCCCCGTCTGTCACCACCATCTCTTCGCTCTCTCTCTTGTTCCTCTGCTCTCCGCTGCGTCGCCCGCCGCCGGTCCGGACCTCCGGCGTCCCCTTTCCCTCGCGTCTCCCCCCGTTCCCTTCTTCTTACAAACATTTGTTCATCCTTCCCACCCTTCCCCCACCTTCGTCTCTTCTTCCGGCGGCGGGCCGCACCAGCGCTCGGACAGCGGCACACCGACTGGGCGACATGCCACGTCCGGACGGTGACGCCGCGGTGTTGCCGGCAACGTCGCCGGGCGGCCTGCCGTCAGGCGCCCCGCTGGCGTTTGCCGACGGTACCAACGGGGCAGCGGCTACGGAGGCGGCGGTGGCGGCAGCGGCAGCAGCAGAAGCCGCCGCTGCGGACGCTGCCGACGCTTCGGGTGCCGCTGCGGCTGCGGCTGCTGCGGCTGCCGCGGCCACCGTCGTGGCCGGCGCCGCTTCCGCCACGACACCCGCGGCGACGTTGCCCAGGGGGGGTGGGTCGTCCTCCCTTTGCCCCACGTCGGCAGCACCCTCCTCCCTTTCTGCGTCGGACATGGCTGGAGTGGGCGGAGCACCTGCCACGGCGGTGCCGGCCTCGACTCCTGGCGCTGCCAACCCCCCCGCCCCCGCCGCCTCCATGACCACGAGCGGGTCCGCCTCGGAAACAACGGCAGCGGGGGTAGCTGGTGCGGCCGCCCCTCCCTCCGCCGCCGCCGTTGCGGCGGTTGGCGCCGCTTCCCGCCCCCAGACCGCCGCCGAGCGCGCCGAGGCTCGGCGGCAGCGCATCCTCGCCAAGCGGTCTGCGCGAATGGCGTTTGCGGACGGCTCCTCCGCGGCGGCGCCGTCGTCGGTGGCAGCGGTGGAGGCGGTGCCGCCCCGCCCCGTGCACGTCGAGCCGCCGACGCCCCCATCGGGGGCGTCGACGGGCCTGGTGGCGGGGGGGGGCGGCCGCCCTCGGCGGGAGCCCGTTAGCCTGTTGGCCGCGGCCGCCGCTGCAGCTGCGGCCGGTGTCGGTGGTGACGGCTCGGGCGGGGGGGGTGACCACTGGGCCGCCGCGGGGGGGTGGAGCACCGGCGGGGGCGCCTGGGGTGGCACCACGGGGGGGGCACGGTGGGGCGGCGGCGGCGGCGGGCCACCGGCGCCCCCCCCCGCGGCGGCTATGGCCCTCCCCCCCACCTTACGGGTGGCGCTGGTGGTGCTGTTGGCGGTTGCGTATGCGGGTGCCGTGGCGGCCGCGGCGGTGGGCGGTGGGGGGGGCTGGGCCACGGCAGCCACCTCTGCCGGCGCCGGCCTGGCCCTCCCCCCCGTGTCGGCGGTAGAGCTGTTCTTGGGGTTTGCGATCGCCACGCGTGCGCCGCGGGTGGCTGCCTGGGCCGCCGCCCGGCGGGCCAGGAGCAAGGGCGGCGGCGGTGGCGGCGGTGGCGGCCTCCTCGGCCTCCTCGCCGCCGCCCGCACGGCGTGGGCGGTCGCGACGGGGATGGTCGAGGTGGCCCGCGACGCCGCCCTCTACGCGTTTGTGCTGTTTGGGGTGTTGGCGGTGGTGGAGCGATTGGTCGCCCCCTGAGCCGTCTCGTCCCATCGTGGCAGCAGTGGAGGAGAGGCAGGAAGGGCGGGCGCGGGGGGCGGGGGTCGGTGGGGAGTTGGCCGAGGTGGGAAGGGCGGGGGCAGAGGGGATGCAGGTGATGGATGGAAGCCGGCAGACGGCGCCTGACGGCCGTCTGGCGGCGGCCGGCCAGGTGGCTGACCATGGGGGCAGTGGGGGTAGCGTTGTAGCCGGGCCGACGACGCAGCCGCGGGGACGGTTGGAAATGGAGGCGGCGGACACTACCCGCCATCATCATATCGACTGCCAACGCGGACCGAGTACAGGAGCGTCACCGGCGCGGTGCCGGCCGTCCGTTCAGGGAGGGCCACCACCTGGGCGGCGTAGAGGAGGTAGGATATGGTACTGCCACTGGCGACCAGCACCACCCGCCGGGCCGGGTGTGGCGCGTGCCACCGCCGTCGCTACCGCGGCGTTGGCCTCCCCGTGGGTGAGCCCCCACGTGCCAAGGCGGCTGGTGGCCCACGGGCTGGCGGTGGCGCCGCCGCCGCCGAACGCCGCCGCCGCCGCCGTCGCCTCGGAGGTCGCCACTGCGGCGGCGTCTGCGATGCGGTGTGCGTGTGGCTGACCGTCTCGGTATTTGCCAGCGTGGACGAGCGGCCGCGTCCCCGCCGGTCAGCCCTCCTCTCCGCCCCCGGCCCCCCCCCCCCCCCCCCCCCCGCCCTTTCCCAGTGCAGCACTGCCCACAGCAGCGACGCCACCTGCGGCGGCTGGCGGCGACCGCTGCGGGCCGACCCGCCGCCCCGCCGGGCCGCTGCGTACTGCGCCCGCCCACGACCTGCGTCCACCCCCTCTGCCTCAGTTTCCAGGATGGAGGGTCAGCCCGCACGCCTGCTCTATCCTTGGCCGCTTCCAAATGGCAAGGACACCACCCCAACCCTCTGTCACGCACCACCCCATCTCTCTGTCCCGCACCACCCCATCTCTCCATCACGCACCACCCAGAGCCTGGCAGACAGCGGACAAAAGCAAAAAAAAAAATAGGCCCCAAGCGGATAGTACTGTACGCGCCGGCGGCGTCGCCCCAGCGTACGTTTACAGCAATCCACTCTCACGGCACCCCCCACCGTGGCCCACCATCCATAAAGACACCGCGCACCCTGCCGCCGGCCAGCACGCTACGTGCATCGTCGGGAGCACCCGCCGGCTGCTCCCGCCCCTCAGCCTTCGCCCCCCTCCCTCCCCCCCCACCCCACCTGCCCTCCGGCCCTGGCGCCTCTCCATGGTTGTGCTCCCTTTGTACCACCCGCCGCCGCAGCCGAAGCCGCCGTACCCCCCCCCCCAGCCGGGGCCGCCCCAGCCGTAGCCCCCCCAGCCGCCATAGCCCCAGGCCGGGTAGCCCCAACCGCCGCCGTACCCGCCGTACCCGCCGTACCCGCCGTACCCGCCGTACCCGCCGTACCCACCGTACCCGTACCGGCCCCGCGGGGTGGGCCCGTCGCCCTTGGAAACCGCGCCGCCGCCGCCGCCGCCCTCTGCCCCTTCTTCCCACTCCCCGTCCCCCCCTTCCCACTCCCCGCCCTCCGCCGCCTCCCCACCCGCGGGGGAGAGCCCCCCCCCCGCCCGCCCCCTGCCGGCTCACCGGCGTTGCCAGGCGGCCGGCCCGGCGCGCCGCCGCCGCCGCCGCCCCCGCCGGGCGGGCGTGCGCGGCGGGGGCCACGCCGGGGGGGCCCACCGGCGGCGGCGGGGGCGCCCCCAGGAGGGCGGGCGGGAGGGGCGGCGGGGCGGCCGCCACCGTCGACGCCATGGCCGCGGTGGTGGGCGCCGCGACGGCGGCAGTGGCGGTGGTGAAGGGCATCTTGCGCGGGCGATCGGGCGGGCGGCGGGGGCGGGGGAGGGGGAGAGACGGAGGGCGGGGACGGGACGCAACGACGGCCACTTGGCCGCCGCGGCGACGGGGAAGACGCGCCCTCGACGGGGGCTGGAAGCGAGGCGCCGCTAGGTGTGGGTGGCGTGGGCGACGCCGCACTCGTCTGGTGGCGGGCGGACGCCGGGGGAGGGTCGGCCGGGATGGGTGTGTGGGTGATATGATCCGGATGGAGGGTCCGCTCTCCGTTTCTGCGGATGCCGGTCTGCCGCCCCCTCTTCTGCGCGCCCCCACCGCCGGCGGCGACGCCGGCCGTGACCGGGCGGGCGCCCGGGGGGGGGGGACCCCCCACTGCAAGCGGCGGCTGGTGGGACCAGGAGGGACCGGCGGCCACTGCCTGGGGCGCCCGTCGCACCAGCGTGCCACGCCCCTGCCCTCAGGCCGGTCCACCCCTCCCCCCCCCCCCCCCCTCCCCCCTCCCCGTCTCTGCCGACTCGCGGTGGGCGACGACAGGCGGCGGTCACCGGCCCGGGCGCACCAAGCCCCGTGCGCGCCGGCACGCAGCGGGGTCCCCGGGCTCTGGCGCACGCCGCTGCGGGTCCTCCTACCTCCCCCCCCCCCCCCCCCATCCCTCCCCACCCCCCCCCCCCCCCCCCTCGTGCTTTGCCCGCTCACCCCCGGTGGTGGCGGAGAGAAACAAGAACATAGGGGTGGGCGGGGGAGCGGGGTTGCACGACCGGCACGACGGTCAGGGGCTCCCCCCACCCCTTCCATGGAAGGCAAGGGGGGGGTGAGGGGGTGGGGGGAATGGGGGGGCGGGGTTGCCCACCCACCCCACCGCCACCCATCGTGGGGTGGGAAGGCTCCGCCGCCGCCAGGCGCTGGCGGGGAAGGCGGGGAGGAAGGCGGGGGGGGGGTGGGGGGTGGGAGGGGTGGAAGCGGGAATCAAAGGCGTGGGGGGGGGGGGTGGAGGAGGCGGGGGCCGCGGCGGAGCGGCAGCGGCCTGCCCCCCCCCCACCCCCCCGCTGCTCGGCGCCCCCACCCGGTGGGGTGGCTGCCGCGGGACGGTCCGGCGCCGCGTGCCCCCCCAATCCGGCGGCGGTTCTCTTTGTAGGGATGCACTGTACCTACTTGCTGTCCCCGCCACCGCAGACGGCGGCAGCCCAGGGAGGGGGGGGGGGGAGGGAGGGGGGGGGGGGGGGGCCGCGACGGGGAACCCCGCCCGCGTCGCCGCCGCCGATGCGGGTGCTGCCGCGCCGCCGCCGCCGCCGCCGCCGCCGCCGCCGCAGCCGCGCCGTCGTCGGGCGGCGGGGCCCCCCCTCGCGGGAAGGCGGCGGGCGCGACGCCGTGGCCGCCGCGGCGCGGCTGCGCGGCGCCGCGCCGCCGCGCCGCCGTCTCCGCCGCCGCCGCCGCCACCGCCGCCGCCGGCGGCCCTTGCCGCCACGACGGCCGCCAAGCGGTTGGCGGCCGCCGTCGCCCCCCCGCCGACGGCGACGGCGGCGGCCAGCCGCCGGCCGCGGTTCCCAGCCGCGGCGGCCGCCGCCGCTGCCGCCGCCGCTGCCGATGCCGCACGCCGCCGTGGGCGGGCGGCGGGCGGCGGGCGGCGGGCGGGTGCGGTGGTGCCCCCCCGGCGGAGAATCGCTGGCGGCGGCGGGCGGCGGCCCGCCTCTGCCCTCCCCCCCCCCCCGCGCCCCCCCCGTCGCGGGGCCGCCGTTTTGTGTGTGGTGCACGCTCGGCAGCCTCGCCGGCCCATCCCCCGGTGACCTGCCGGCGCTGCTGCGTGTGCCCCACCCAGCAGTCGCCGGGGGGGGGAGGGGGGGGGGGTGGGCGCCGCCCCCGCCGCCGCCCCCGTGTGCGCAGACGGCGGGGGGGCGCGGCGGCCCCGCGGCGGCTGGATCGCTGCTCCTGCCCGCGGGGGGGGGGGGGGGGGGGGGTGGCCGACGGTGGGGCGGCCGCCCCGTCGCGCTCGTCGCCCGTCGCCGCCGCCGCCGCCGCCGCGGCCGCCGCCGCCCCATGGGCGGGTGCTGATGGAGGGCACGCCGGCCGGGGGGAGCGGCGGTGGCGTCGGTCGACGCGGCCGAGCCCCCCCCCCCCCCCCCCCCGCCGGTGGCCCCTCCGTAACGAGGTCGGGGTGTTGGCCGTCAACGGCGGGGGGGGGGGGGGGGGGGGGGTGCTGCTGGCCGCAACGGCCCAGCCGCCGCGACCCGCGGCGCGCTTCCACCTCCGCACCCGCCGGGTGGGCGTGCGGACGAGCGTCGGCTTCCCCCACTCTTAGGGGGGGGGGGGGGGGGGTGCCGTCAGTGGGGGGAGCGGTGGGGCTGCCGGGCGGCGGCTTTTTTGGTGGTTGGCGGCGGGGCGTTGGGGGCGCTTGTCGATGCGGCCACCGGTGAGGTCGTGTCCATCCTCTGGCCTGCAGAGGGGGGGGCGGACGCTGCCGCTGCCGCCGCAGAGGCGGCTGGCGTCGGTGCGGAGGCACCGGCGGGCGGGGGCGCCGTCGCCGCCGCGGGCGCTGGCGCCGCGGGCGCTCTCGCGGCAGCCGCCGTCCCGCCGCCGTCGCCCCCGCCATCGACGGGTGGTGGCGCCACGAACGTGCTCCTTACCCCCGCGGGGGTGGTACGCTGGCACCCGCCACGGGCCCCACCGGCGCCCCCCTCTTTCGCCCCGTCGGTCGTGGCGCCGGTGGCGCCGGCGGTGGGGGCAGTGGTGGTGGTGGTGGGGGGGGGTGGTGGTGGTGGTGGTGGCGTCGGCAGAGGCTGGACCGCCGCCCCCGCACGGGGCCTGGACGGCGCGGCCGCAGCGGGTGTGGCCGCCTCGGCCGACGGCGGGGTGGTGGTGGTGGCGTCTGGGGAGGGGCCGTCGGCGTTTCGGCGGGCGGCGGATGTGGGGGGGGGGGGGGCGGGGGGGGGGGACGCCCCCGCCCCCGCCGCGGGTGGTGGTGCCGCCCCTGCCGCTGGTGGCCACGGCGGCAGTGGCGGCGCTGGCGGTAGTGGCGGCGGCGGTGGCAGCGGCGGCGGCGGCGGCGGTGGCGGCGGCGGCGGGGGTGAGCAGGCCCCCCCTGGGCACCCGCAGTTGTGGGCGGTGGCCACCGGCCGGGTGACGCGGTGTGCGGGCCGCCGCGGGGGGGTGGACCGCGTGAGCGTCGCGGGGGCGGTCGCCGCCGCCGTGGTGCGCCCGACGGCGGGGGCGGGGGGGAGGCGTGGGTGTGGCGCGTCGCGTGAGGGGACCGAGGGGGTTGGCGGGGATGGGGGCGGTGCGTGAGCGGGGTGGGGGTGGGGTGGGCAGGGGGGCGGCGACACAGAGGCTGCCGGCAAGGACGGCTCCTACGGCACGCCACGGGCTGGGGGGGGGCGCAGCGCAGCTGCCGGGGCGTTGGCGTCTTTTTGGGGGGGAGGGCGGTGTCTTGCTGCCCAGAGCGTCTGTGGTGATGCGTTCCCAGTGCATACCCTCCTGCCCTGGCACTCCTATGTGTACACGGCCTTTTTGCAGTGCAGGCGGGCTCTTCCTTGCCAGCTGCCCATGGCTGGGCCAAGCTGTCCCTATGAGGGCTCCCAGCCAGAGTCAGTGAGTGAAGCAGGAAGCACACTATGAAGAGTACTGCCTGTACGGGGTGCTTTTGAGCTGTTCAAGACTCTCTCTGATGGAAGGAAAAACATCTACAGAGTCCCAACACGCTAGGATGCGCAACAGTGCACAGGTCATGTCTTTCATCGTGCCCCAAGGCCCGTGCCTACCCATTGAAACACAAGAGAGAGCACAGGAACATGAGGTCTCCTATCCACATATCCCCACCTAGTCCTGGGCGTCGTTTGACTGAACTTTTTGGCACCGGTTGCTCATACGGACTCCGCGGAGGGTCCTGAGCTCGCGGGGGGTGGTCTGTTCTGTGAGGATCCACTTTTTTTCATAGGCACACGCTGCGGCAGGGGGGTCCCAGTGTGTGCAAAACCCCGCCCCTGGGAGCACAGAGGCGGTAACGGGAAGTTGCAACCTGTAACACAAAGTTGCATCCGCCCTTCGCGCCATCCCGGTTCCGATCAGATTTTAGGCGGGCATTCAATCACTGCATGCCCTATCCAGGTGATTTTTGGGCGGGCACACGGTCGCATTGCCTGGCTGCTGTTACAACTGCGCGCCCCGTCCCCCCATAGCCCCCCCGCCACCCCTGCCGCAGAAAAAGGCCCAAGCATGGGCGACGTGCATCACTGCGCCTACCACTGCATCCACATCGCCCCCCTGCCTCCTCTCCCGCCACCCACAGCCATCGCCCTGGACGCGGCATCGCCCCCCCCCCCCCCCCCCCCCCCCCGCCCGCCCGCCCTGCCTTCTGCTGCCCTCCCCGGCGTCCCCTGCTGGGTGCTGCCGGTGGAGTAACTCCCTCGAGGTTACCGCTGTGCAGAGGGCCTCGTCTAAGTGCCGCCGACCCCGCCGACGCACGGCAGAGGGCACGGGGGCAGAGCCAGCTGGTGGGACCTTCGCTGCACAGGGGGCGGTGCGCGGTACCTCTTGACGTCTTCAATGAAGACCTCCCCCGTCCTGGACCTCCTAGAGGACGCCAAGAAGGACTTCCCCACGCTGAAGGCCGCCTTCAAGCACGTCGCGGGGGTGACAAAGCAGAGCATGTCGTCGGTCAAGAGCACCTACCACCGATCCCGCCGCGGCAACGGCGCCTGCAACGCAAACCGGAAGCTGTTGCCTGAGCAAGAGACCATGCTGGTTGCCGTCGCCCAAGCCTTCAGCGTCAACAATGTGGCAATGAGCTCGGCACAGCTGCGGGACCTGGTGGCGCGCAAGTTTGGCGTCGCGGTGTCCAAGATGTGGGTTACGCGCTTCACCCGTCGGCACCGCCAACAGCTGAGCAAGCGGGCGTGCAAGGCGCTCGCCGACAAGCGGGTGGGGCCAAGGGTGTATGGTGGCGTGGTAGACTTCTGCGACGAGCTCGCCACCTTCCTCGGGCACAAGCACTTCCCCGCACACGCGGTGTTCAACTTTGACGAGACGCGGGTGGTGCAGAAGGGGGGCAACATGAAGCTGAGCCGTGTGGAGGCAGCGGGCAAGGAGCGCGCCAACGTGAGGACAACCAGGCACAACACGGTGGCGACCCTGCTGCCGTTCGTCAGCGCCGACGGCGGTGTACTCCTCAGTGTGTACATTCTGAAGGGGCGGTTTGGGGACGGCAGCTCGGCACCTGTGAACTTTACTATGGAAAAGGCGCGAGGCACCACCCGGGGTACATGGCCGCGGTTTTACTGTTGGACCGACACGGGTTATCTTGACGCGGACACGTTCAAAGCTGTGCTGGGCAAGGTGGCCGAGGTGTGGCAAGAGCGCCACCCTGGCATCCCGGCACTCCTCTTCAGCGACCAGCTAGCCGCGCACCGTCGCGCGGACATCGTGGAGCATGCCATTGGCCTGGGCTTGTACCTGTTTTCCCTTCCCAAGAACACTTCGCACATCACGCAGCCGCTTGACGAGGCGCCTTTCGGTACGCTGCAGGCGGTTACTCGCCACAATCACGAGGCGGCTGTCATGGATGGAATGCTCACCAACTCCGGCACCCGGGATGCGCTGCTGATGGCGGCCTACGCAGCGGAGCGCCGCGCCTTCACCCGGCCGGCCATCAGAGGAGCATTTCGCCGCTGCGGATTGTGGCCATTTCAGCCGGTTGTCATGCGGGCCAATGTCCGGGCCAACCTGGGTCTGGCGGCGACGGGAGAGACGCCGGTCGAGGCTGCCCGCAGCGCCGCGGCTGCCGTTATCCAGGCTGCCCAAGAGCGAGTTGACGCCACTGCGGCAAGGACTGTTGCCGGGCGCGCGGTCGTGCGGCGGGCGGAGGTGCACTCTCCGCTTCTGCTGCTGGACCAACACCGCCAGCTTGAGGCGGCGGCGGCCAAAGAGCAGCAGGACAAGGCGGACCGCAGCGCCCAGCGGGCCTCCAAGAAAGCCGACAAGGAGCGCGAGCGTGCCGGCAAGGTGGTAGCCAGGCAGCAGCGCCGCTGTCGCGTGTGCGCCGAGATGGAGTATCGTGGAGGCAAGGCGTGGACTGCGTGCCCTTGCACCTCGTTTTGGGTGTGCCCTGGGTGCACTAAGTCGATCCACGCGGGTGTGGTGATGGCGCAGCACATCCAGGAGTGCCCCGGGCCTCCCTCTGAGGACGATAGTAGCAGCTGCGATGAAGGTGGGGCGAGTAGCGGGGACGAGAGCGCCGAGTAGCGGTTGCAGGGAATATAATCACTGGGTTGTCTGTTGCACAAATCAAATGCGTCCAAGGAATCTCACCCGGGTGGTGTCAAGAATGCAACTTTGCGTTACAGGTTGCAACTTCCCGTTACCGCCTCACATCGGGATACCGGCAAAGCAGTTTTTGTGTACCTGCAAGCTCGCAGGGACACAGAGGTTTAGTTTGGGCCATGCTACTGCCCGGTTGCTGTCCTTCTCTTGGCGATGAGGGGGGGGGCTCAAAAACTACAGTTTTTAGTTGCTTCGTCGTGAAGAAGTGCTCCACAGGGCAACATACAATCGATACCCACCGGTTTTTTTTTGGCGAACAGAAGCAGGATAGGTAGAGGGAGGTATCGTGGTGCGTGGTGTTGCTCTTCGGTGCCTGGTGGTGCGGAGATCATGGGGCGGGCGACGGACATGAGCGTACTTCTGCTTCTGTATGGATGATGGCCATACGTGGCCAATGATCAATCTTTTTCCAGAAAAAAACACATGGGCACAGAGCGCAAGGTCTGAGGAGCACAGCGGTGTGACCCACGTCCCGCAGGGTGCACTTCTTCATGGTCGACAGGGGTCGTGGGACTCGACGGGGGGGGGGGACGGGTGGCGAGATCAAATGTCACTCTGCGTGCAAATTTGTCACTTTGCGCAACTGTCTCATTGACATTGGCATTCACAATATCACGCCGTCCACCTGCGTCGGCACCCGTCTAAAGTTTAGATCGGCTCCGTGGGCCTCGGCAACAGCATGCGCCCCCAGGTTCCAACCCTCTGGGCGGCGGGCGGGGTGACTCTTAAGCGGCGACGCCAGCCTGCCCAGGCGCCTTCTTGCACCCCATCCCAATGCGCAGCAGTGGTAACGGCCCCATGGACGCCGACCCGACGGACAGGCGCGAATACACCTGCTCCGCAGTGAGGCGCCCCGCCAACGGTCCAGCCTCGGCCAGCACCAGCGCCGCGGCACCTGCGACGTGGGGTGCTGCCATCGAAGTACCCGACGCGTACATCAGCCCTCCCGTCTCGACGGCAGCCGCATCCACAGACAGGATGTCCTCGCCGGGGGCGGCCATGTCCACGCATGGGCCCCGGTTTGACTCTTCCGACAGCATGTCCATGTGAGTGGTGCTCGCCACGGAGATAACGTCGACCGCCGCGGCGGGTGCGTAGTGGCACGCGTCGGCTCGATCGTTGCCGGCGCAGACCACCACCACCACCCCAACCCGCGACGCGCGGGTGGCGGCAATGGACCTTGGGTCAAGCGCGCCCGCGCGGGAGTACCCGTACAGACTCGCCACAATCACCACGGGCTTGACGGGGTTTTGGCGCTTGAACGCGGCGACAGAGTCGATGGTGGCGATGACGCCAGAGGATGCGCCCTTACCGTCCCGGCCAAGGACCTTCAAGCAGGTGAGGGACACCTTGGGTGCCACCCCCGTGTCCCGTCCCCCCACGATGCCGGCCACGTGGGAGCCGTGCCCGGTGTCGTCGATGGGCATCCGGTACTCCACGTTGGTGCCGAGCTTGCTAATGGCGCGGCGCTCGAATTGGGGGTGCTTAAAGGCGCACCCCGAGTCCAACACGAACACATGCACGCCACGCCCCTGCTTGGGGTAGCACCCCTTCGTCGACGAGTCGCAGTCCAGGGGAAGAGCCCGTTAGTTGATCCTGTCGAGCCCCCAGAAGTGGACCTTCGTTTTGGGCATGGGCACGCGGAGGGCGTCGGCGCCCCCGTCGGACGCACCGTCGACGAGCGTGTCTGCGTTCACCACCGAGTCGGGCACGGTATCTTCCACCTCTGGGAGGCCCGCAAGGAGGTCTTTCACAGACACCGGGGGGGGGTGGGTGACGGCGGCAGCGGCATCGGCGGCGGCAGCGGCACCCCCCTCCGCGGAGTTGGCGGCCGCGGGCTCGCCGCTGCCACAGCGTGCAGAGATCATGTGGATGTTTGATAAGACGGTGACGGCGGTACAGTTTGGCGCCAGCCGCGCGCGGACCCTGTCCATGCACGACTCATCGCACGTGTCCGCCAGGACGATCATGGTAGTCTCTTGCACCAGCTGGGCCCTCGCCGCCGCCTCCAGCGCCGCCGAGTCTGCGACGGCGCCGGCCTGGGGAGCGCCGCTGTCCACGATGGCAGCGACGACGGTGGCCGCGGCAGCCGCCGCAAATGCACCAGCGACGACGATCGTACCTGACCGGGGAGCCATCATAGTCTTTGACGCAGCTGCGCCTCAGGGCGCGGAGAAGTGGGATGGAAGGGGAGGAAAGGGGGCTCAAGGGTGGTCTGGTTGTGTTCAGCCGACGTGGTGCTTTTGGTCCTGATGAATACAGGGGTGCGCGTTTTATATAGGAGGGAGCCGCCTTCTTTGGCTGGCTCCTCCCCGACTCCGTTACACTGGCGCCACCCACCCGCGGGCCGGCGAGGGCGGCAACTACGACATCCCCCAGACCGGTCGGTGCGAGTGAGGGGGTCAGGTGAGGGACTGACGAGCAGGTGGGGCAGCAGGGGGCGTGCACGTCTGTGTTGACTCGAGAAAAAACCGACGGCCCGGCCGGGCTGTCGAGGCGACCCCTCCTCTGCAGGACCAGGCCATGGCGAGACGACGGTGAGTCATGATCATTGCATGACTGTCGTGACGAAGCCATGGCCAAGCAGGCTGCGCCACCAGGCCCACCCACTCTGCCCGCGGGGGCTGACGACTCGATCGTGCGCGCTACGTCAGAGAGTGGCAGCCGTGCGGCTGCATCAATACGTACTACATTCACCGCCGCAGCGCTCGCCACCCATTGCCGGAGGTGCCCCCTTTGTCCCGATTCGGTCGGGTCTGTCCTCGTCCTCTTTTTCGAAGGGGCAACCACCATCTCGGGCGAGCTTTACCTACGTCCTCTGGGCGCGTAACTCGCCCTCGGTCGGGCGGATCCCCGGATACCTCACGTCCACCAGCGCATGGGCACCGCCCGGCATGATCCATGGTGATTGCGCATGCCCGTGGACCCCGAACGTCGCGCCGAGGACGGTCGATCCGTGTCAGCAGGTCACCAGTCTGCATTGAGCTGGCGATGCGATATCCCACATGTCGTGCTCCCATCCATTCGAAGGATGTCCAGAAGTATTGGCCAGCCGTGATGTGCATCGCGGTCCCTTTATGGAACACATCTGCTCAGATCACGCCACGGCCTAAATCTTCTCCGTTTTAGGTCCGGATACAGTCTGTATCGGTTTTTGTCTGACCTGATATTGTCATGTCCGTGACAATACCCGGTCACAATCGATCGCACATGCACTGTAAATAAAGTTTTGAAGATGATTGACTGACATGGCGCTTGACTCGCCAAGCAAGGGTGGTGCTGCTCCAGCCACGCGCCGGGGTCAATCCGGGTCGAACAGAGCAACATGCGCAATCACCGTGGATACGTGGATGGCTCAGCTGCACTCCGAGACGCTCACACACTCAATCGTTCTGTAATCCGCCGGCCGATCGCCAACATGATCGGAGCCATTAGCATGCCCTCGTCTGAAACAATGTCTCTAAACTCCCTGCATCCGACGTGACAACAACCGATACAGACGGTACCCTCAGCAACTCCCAGAGAGAGAGTGGAAGGACGCGCCAAAGAGACACAAACAGACACCTGAGGCCAGGCTGACTTGAAAGAAACCCCCGTGACAAGCACCATCAGATGCGCTATGAGCTCCTATTTGTTATGCACATTTTTTTCTTGTATCTGTCGTCTGCGCTTCACTCTGCTTCACGGGGCACAAAGCCAGGTGACCTTCTTCACTGGGCTTGCCCGGTGTCTGTGAAAGACGTCAATGCGGGCCTTCCAGAGGTGGAAGATACCTACAATGCCCGGCTGGCGATGGTACTGTATTTCTCCGTTGTCCCGTCTCGAGTGGCGCACGCTTCACCGTGCATCTAAAAGGGAGAAAACAATGGTGCATCCAAGTGTGACGCCATCGGCACCATCCACTCAACGTCCAGAACGGCTTTCCAGATCCTGGGCGTTGCCTGCCGCCCCCCGGACGTTCCCCTCCCCCTCTCTGACAGATGTCCCTTGCCCCCCCGTCTGCTGATGACCGACCTTCCCCCCCCCCCCCCTGCCCGCCCTTCACCTCCCTGCCGCCGCGCCCACACCCTCCCGTCTGCCTGTGCGCAACCTCCCTCCCACCCCCCTTCCCCCTACCGCCCTTTACCGCTCCCAACTCTCCCTTTTGCCGCCCTCCCCAAACCTCCCCCCCCCCCCCCCCCCCCCCCTTCCTGCCTGCCCACCCGCCCCCCTCCAAGCATGCCACCCCGGCCGCCGCTCCCCCCCTTCACCCCCGCGACGGCGCTGGCCAAGGTGCGCGCCGCCGAGGCGGCGTGGAACACCCGCGACGCCGCCCGCGTCGCCGCCGCCTACACCCCCGACTGCGTGTGGCGCAACCGGTCCGAGTTTATCCGCGGCCGCCCGGCCATTGTCGCGTTCCTCACCCGCAAGTGGGCGGCCGAGGAGGCCTATGTGCTCCGCAAGGACCTGTGGGCCCACACTGACGACCACATTGCCGTGCGCTTCCAGTACGAGTACCGCGTCGCAGAGGGGTCGCCGCTCGCGGCAGCGGCGGCGGCGGCGGCTGGGAGTGGGGCGGCGGCGGGATCTTGGCGCCGCGCCTATGGGGTGGAGCTGTGGGCGTTTACGCCCGACGGGCTCATGGCGCGGCGGGAGGCGAGCATCAATGACGTGCCGATCGCCGCCGTCGACCGGCGCCTGCACGGGCCCCGCGACACGTCGCCGGGGGCGGCAGAGGAGCCCGAGTTGCCGCTCGAGTAGCGGCGTTGGGAGGGGGGTGGGGAGGCAGGGGGGGTGTCGTACTCGTACACCCGACTCCGCCGTCGGATGGAGGGAAGGAGGGGGTCGGGGTGGGGAGGGGGGGGTGGACCGTAGGGTGCTGGCGCCAGGGATGGTGGCAGGTCTGACCGCCCGCCGCGGCTGGTCCTTTTGGCTGCCGCGGCGGTGGCGGCTGGCAGCATGCGGGGGCAGCCGGCTGGGACCATAGATAGGGCGATACTATCTCTTATGTGTGTGTTGCGGGTCTGCTGCCCCTCCCTCACCGCCCCTCCCTCATCCCATCCCTTCCACCCCCACCCCCACCCCCCCCCCCCTCCCCTCCCCCTTCCCCCCCCCCTCCCCCCATCACGGCAGAACCGTGCCTTCCCTAGTCGACTAGAGAAAACCAAACGACGGCCCACGAAAAGTCCTCCCCCCCCCCGCCCGCCCCTGTCCCCATGGCCACACCCCTGTCCCCACAGGGTCAGCAGTAGCGGCCTTCACGGTTGGTAAAGTACCATTCCCCCGTCGACGGCCGCTGGTGCCGGTAGTTGCAGCACGACTCTTGGGTGATGAGCGGCAGGTACTGGGCGGCAATGCGGCAGCCGGTATGGCAGCACGGGTGCGTGTGGTACGGCTCGTACTCTTCGTACTCGGTGCAGCACGCGTTGCCAGAGTTGATCACCACCCGCGCCGCCGCATCGTCGGCAGCCGCTGACGCCACGTCTCCACCGGCCGCCCCTGTCGCGGCCGCCCGCGCCGCGTCGCCGGCCGTCCCCTCCGCCGCCGTCGCCGCGTCGTCGTCATTGTCGTCGCCGTCCTTGACCTCTTCCGTGCCCGCCATCGGCCCGTCGGCCGCCGCCGCCGGGGCGGCCGCCGCCTCTGCCGGCCGGCGGGTAGCGTCGCGGGCAACGGCGTCGAGCGGGTGGTCGCCGCCAACGGTGGCCCTGCGGCCACCCCCCCCCCCCCCCCCCCCCCCACCCCCCTCCTCATCCCCCCGCGCAGAGCGGGACGAAAACACCGAGCACGTTGGCAAAATGTACGGTGCCACCCCCGACAGCGCCGACTCGATCCGCTCCGTCGTGGCACCGTCAAAGCAGCAGCTGGACGGGGTGATGGCGTAGTAGAGGTCCACCAGGACCGAGTACATGATCTGCCGCGCCAAGTCGTGGTTGGCCGCCCCGTAGGGAGGCAGGCAGTAGCGGTAGAGCGCGTCCGCCTGGTAGTACCAGGCAATGCAGGTGGAGCGGTAGGTGCACCACCAGCCGCTCGACTTGGCCGCCGCCGACACCTCCCCGGCCGCCGCGGGCGCCGCGCCGACGCGCCCCGTCGTCGGCGCGCCGTCGCGGCCGCCGCCGCTAGCAGCCGTCGCGTTCGCCACCGCCGCCGCCGCCGCCGCGCCCGGCTCAGCATCTGCGGCGGCTGCCGCCGACCCAGACGGCGCCGCCGCCGCCGCCGCCGCCGCCGCCGCGGATGTAGCAGCGGCGGCGGCCGCCGCCGCCACCACCGCCACCGTCGTGACACGCAACCAGCGGCCGCCGCCCGACCTCCCCATCAAAGCAGGGTGCGCGAGCGCGCGCAACCGGCGGCAGGCCAAGAGGGGTGGGGGGTGGGGGGGGGTGGGAGTGCGGGGGCAGCCAGCGGCCGGCCCTACCCGACGACCGTCGTTGTCCCCCCCCGCGGCAGAGCCCGTCAAAGAGGCGTAGAGCGCCGCCGAGCCCGCCCTCACCCCGTCCACGCGTGCCCCCCCCCCCCCCGCACGGCACGTCCGACCGCGGCGTGCTCCTCGTCGCGGGGAGGGGACGCGGGTGGGAGGAAGAAGAGGACAAGAAAAAAAGAAAGTAGGGAACGCCCAGCGCCCACACACGCACCCACCCCAGCGCCCACACACGCACACACCCCAGCGCCGTTTACCCCGCCCCGCCACCGCCGCCACCGTGTCGGCCGTGTACACGCCCCCTCCCCCTTTGTCTCTCTCCGTGCCGATGGGCAGCCTCACCGCCAAAGGACAGCGGAGCCTCTTGTACCCCCCCCCCTTTCCCCCTCCGTGACGGAGAGGGGAGGAATGCCCACGCGCGGCAGGTTGCCCACCCCCACAGTCGCCCACCCCCAAATACGCCCACAAGCACACACACCCGTCCACTCCCTCCCCCCCCCCCCCCCCCCCCTGCCCCTGCCTCGCCGCTGTCCCCCCCTCCCTTCGCCCCGTACGCTGTCCCCCCCCCCCCCAACTGACTTTCACGGCGGAGTAGCGCCCAAAGCGGCAACGACCGCGGCAGACGGGGCGGGCAGGCAGGCGGCGGCCGCCCCTGCGAGGATGGGCGGCAGCGGGCAGCGGGGAGCGGCACGCGCCGCCGATAGCACCGGCAGGGGCAAGGGGGGGTGGGGGGCTGCGGGCCGTCGCTGCTGCCGCAAGCGGCGCCAGCCGCATATGTCCGCCGCCGCCGCCGCCGCTGCCGGTGAGGCGTCGCCACGCGACACGGCAGCGGAAGAGGCGGCGATGGCGGAGGGAGCGGGAGGGGGGGGGGGGGGGAGGGGGGGGGGGGCATCCGCCACCGGCGCCCACCGGGGGTGCCGGCGCGCCAGCGCCGGGACGGCGGGCGTCGCCGCCCCGCCGCGGCGTGTGGCGGCAACAGCGGCGACGGCGGCGGCGGCGGCGGCGGCGGCGGCTGGGGCGGCAGACGGGATGCCTGCCGCCGCCAACGGCGCCGCCTCACCCCCCCCCTCCCACCCCCCCCCCCCCCCCCCCCACCCCGCGCCTGCCAGGGGCGGCGACACGGACGGGGGCCTCCGCCCCCCCCATCGGTATGGGCCGGTCCACGCAACGGAAGGGTTCCGGGGGGGGGGGGGGGGGGGGGGATTGGGGAGCGCCGTCGCCACCATCCCCACCGTCCCGGCGGCGGCGGACGACGCCCGGGCGCGCGAGGCGCGGCGGCGCAACCCAGGCCGCCGCCGTCGGCCGCGCCTGCTCGGCGGCACGCGTCCCCGGCGGGGGGGAGGCTGGCACGGGCGGTGGGCATCGACTCCCCCCGCCCCCCACGCCCAACCCCTACCCCGTCCCCCGCTCGCGGCACCCCCCCCCGCACGCCTCTACTGCCGCCAGTGCCGCCACTGACGCCGCGGTCGCCGCTCCCGGCCGACGGCGGCGGCGGCCCGCCGGGCGGCGGCGGCAGCGACGATGCCCCTGTCGAACGGGCTTGGTGGTGGTTTGCTCACCAACCCTGCCCGCCTGGCCGAGATGGCAACCGTCCCGGTTGGCCGCCCCCCTATTCGCCATCCCCCCCTCTCTTTCCACCCCCCCCTGCGCCCGCCGCCGCCTCCCCACGGTCTCTGCTCTCTGATCAGAGACCCCCAACGGGCAGGTGGGTGGGGGTCCGTCCCTGCCGCCCCCTCCCTCCCCCCTCCCCGCTTGGAGGGGGGTGGTGGTGGCCACACGCCCCCACCCTCACCCTCATGGGGCTGGAGGTGGGGGTGTGGGGCAAAACCAGGCCGGAGGAGGACGGGATGGAGGGGGGCGGGTGGGTGGCGGCAAGGGGGGGGGGGGGGGAGGGGGGGGGAGGAACGGTGCGCGTGGGGGTGGGTGTGGCGACCATTGCTTGTTTTGCCTGCGGTGGTGGGCGGTGGCGGTGGGGACATGTAGTATGTATGTACGGTACATACATACTCGCGAGGCTCAGTCTGGTGACCACCCGGCTGGGGTCGTAGAGGAGGTAACCCGTAAGGACGGGCGCACCCAGGATGGAGATGCCCCCAGGAGAAGATGTGGGAGCGCGCGCCGACAATGCTCAGTGCAAAAGTCGGCCATCCCCGCGGCGCTGAGGACCATGAGGGTGGTGCCGAGGTGCCCACCAACGGCCCTCGCAAGACGACTGCTGCAGTAGATCACCGCGTCGTGCCGTTTGCTACACAGATGCTCTGGGATGCGCTGCAGCCAGCGTCATTTTTTCGCACCGGACAGCCCCGCTACGGCGGCTTACGTCCGCACCATAGAGACCGTCGCGCCACACCAAGGCTTCAATAGACCCACCCGCCCAATCAAGCCTCTCGCACCCCCCCCCCCCCCCCTTCCCGGCCCCCCCATCTTTGGTCACTCCCCCAACATGACACCAGAGCAACAATGCATGTGTGCACGCCAGCAAGAGTCCGACGCCGGCATGCGTGGAGCTGTCGTACGTCGGGTGTGCACAGTACAGGTGTTTTGCAGTCCTGTACGGGTCATGACCAGGTTATATGACTCCTAGTTATATGGCACCCCTGCCATATGTACAACTGGGAGCTGCGCTTTTCTCGGAGGCCGTGCCGCAGCGCATCATACAGTGCGTACGCGATTATATCGGGCTCGTTTATATCCACCCTGGATACGAACGAGCCGAACAACGCACGAGAGAGCTCCTCAGCACTGTACAGCAAGATTCCAATAGTGTATTTCTTCGAGCCCGTTCTGGAGCATTGCAAAAATCTACAGCACTTATCGATTTCCTGTGCGCTGCGAACGCGCACAGCCTGCCAACATCACTGTGCTACGGACGGGAAATCGGCGACGCCACGGGTGTCACCCGCATCGCCCGCTTCTCTCGCCTGGTACCGCTCTTTCAACGCTTCACCCTTTGAGAACGCCCATATGGACGTCTCAGCCGTCGTTCCCTTGATGGCCAACACGTCGCTGGCGGACGAGTTGATGGCGGTGGACACGCCAGACCGCGTGCGCGCGGCGCAGCGGTGGATGGATGCTGAGAGCAACGTCGCTGCGATTGAAGAGACAATGGATATGGCTCTGGACGGAGAGGAGGACGACCTGTGCGTGTTTTTCTACACACTTTTATTGTATTTGTTTTATGCTTTCCCCCACATCATTCACTTGTCCAGATACAACCTCCGTGCGTCGTACTGCCACCGTCTGCGGCACGTAACCTGCATGCCCCTCCGTACCCTGCCGGTCCCCTTGTACTCCCCATCTGCGGTCATGAGTTTCGGTTGGGCTCCATTCTCGCGAGCCCCCCCCGCACTTTTCGGTTGAGCACCGTTCTCGCGAGCCCCCCCCGCATCCCCATCCCGCTCCGCCGCCCCCCCTCCGCATCTCTCCTCCTTCACGACGATCCTCCCAGTCGCAGACGAGGTCCGCCTCCTCTGTACGCCTGTCCCCTTCACATTTTTCCTGGCCAAGTCAGAACAGGCATTTTCGTACTTTGTAGGCTCGTTGTCGCGATTCCCCTCGCCACCTGACACATTACTGCACTTGGTGGTACATCAAGTCGGAACAGTACTGTTCCGACTCCAAATGGTGCGGTACAGAAGTGGGCTACTTCTTCGAAAGACCCCTGGATATGATCGCGTACGCACTGTACTCAGCTGACTCCAAACCATGATGGTTCGTGCCGGGGTGCGTGCTGATTGGCTGTAGAACGGGGGCTACAAAGTGCGTCAGAGTGCGACACAACCTGATCATGACTGTACAGTACACGTCACCCACGGAGGCTGTACCCGTCGAAAATATGTACAGTACATCGAGAACGTTCGATAAAAAGGGAGCCACATATCCGGTGAGTGTTCAATGAAAAAACTTTACACTCTACTCTTAGATAGCAGACTGATTCTCTGGCTTGGCCCGGGATTTCTGCATGCATTGTCAATATCAACCAAAAAAATATTTGGTGATGATCGGAGAAAACACATGCATGAGCGTCTGAGAGGAGGTGGAGGGATGGGAAAACAGACACGCTACAGAACCTGCAACCTCTCGGATCATCCCCGCCGAGTGTGAAGACCTCTGGCCAACTACTCCATGTTGCAGGCCGCTCGAGTACCGATTGGCTCCGTGGATGCTAGACGCCCTGACAAACGCGACGTAACTGCCGCAGGCCATCACATTCGTATCACGGGCAAAGGCTCCCCCCGCGCCCCCTCCAGCCGGTGCAATGCCCTACGCCCACCGTTCCGCCGCGATGCCAGTGGTATTGAGCTGGAAAAGGGGGAGAGTATTCGAAACTGGAGACAGCTGGGCTCCAGTTGGCGCCAAGAGGGGGAGCGCCCACCAGGAATGACTACCGATTGGAACTGCTATTCCATTGGGGGGCGCGTGCAGGGTAGGACGGGCGCGCGCATTCCCCCGGCTAAGGAACGCGGCCGTACAATCCCTGCGCACTCAAGGCGTGCCGCACGGCGGTGGAGGCCACAGCATGAACGAAAAGGAGCGGACAGACAGAAGAGGCGCACTTCCGCCACAGGTGACGAGGGCGCACCCACCTCTCCTCTCCGTCCGTTCCTTCCCCCCCCCCCCCCCGCATCGTGGAGCGGATGGAAGTTCAAGCTTCAGGTCTGCCCGCAGAGGTTAATAGGGCTGGCAACTGGACGTTTTCGTTATTGAATTTGTGCCGGTTCTTCGGTCACATCGACGCTCCTTGGCCGATGAAAACTGAGAGAAAATATGGAAGAAAACAGGAAGCCCTAGACTTATATACACAGGAAACCTGTTACGTAACGGCAGTCTATCTAGATAGCAGAGCGTCGCTTTCACCAAATGGTTTTACACTCCAGGCGTAGATTGACGCACGGACGGCCCCCTCGTGGGTGGCCACTGGCGCCAGTCATGTGGCGCGCCCGCGTGCATGCGCGCGCCGCCACCACCAGGCGGGGGTACCTGACGTCGTCAAGGCGCCACCCCACCGCCCCGTCCACCACCCCGCGGCGCCGACCGCCCTCTACTAGACCCCAACCCCTGCTGTCACCGCGGGCAACGTACCCCCCGGTCTGTCACGCTCCCGTCCACTTTTTTACGTCCCTCGTCCCTTCCTCTTCGCTCCTGAGCCCCCGCATCCACCCCCTTCCGCGCATATCGGGCACCCCCCTCCTCTTTGCCCGCTCTCGCCGCCGCCCTGGTCCCCCGCCGCTGTTGGCCACCATGACGACGCCCCACTACGTGGCTGGCGCGTACCCCCCCCCCCTCCCTACGCCGCCGGCGGCCCCCCCGCGGGGGGGCCGCCCAACGCGTCGGTGGCGGGGGCGCCCCCGCCCGGCTACCCGCCCGCCGCCTATGCGGGGGCGCCCCCCCCGCCCTACGCGGCGGCGCCACCGGCCTATGCGGCGGGGGGGGCCCCACCGCCGGGCTACCCGTCTGCGGTGCCACCAACCGCACCGCCCATGGCCGCGGGTCCGGGGGGGGCCAAGCCCCCAGGTGGTCCCGGCGGCGGCGGCGGCGGCGCGCCGGCGGATGTGGCGGCGGACATGGAGTACGGCACGACGGTGGGGACGAGCATGGTGAACGTGCGGCTTGGCTTCATCCGTAAGGTGTTTGCGATTGTGGCCGTGCAGCTGCTGGTGACGGTCGGCCTTGGGTGCCTCTTCATCTTTGTGGAGCCCATCCGTGACTGGGTGATTGACCACCCGTGGCTGATGATGGGCATTGGCCTGGGCGGCGTGCTCGCAACCCTGCTGCCCCTCTACTGTGGGGGTCTCAAGAACAAGTACCCAATCAACATGGTGCTCCTGGCGGGCTTTACGCTGGCCATGGGCTTCCTCGTTGCCAGCATTTGCGCCAGCTACTACGAGTCAGGCGCGGGGGTGGTGGTGCTCGAGGCGGCAGTATGCACGCTGGCAGTGTTGATCACGCTCACCACGTACGTGCTCATTACGAAAAAGGACTTTAGCTACCTGGGCGGCTTCCTCGGCGCGGCGCTCATGGTTCTCATCGTGGCGTCGATTGCCAACTTTGCGCTTGGAATTGTGGGCGCGCGCTCCCGCCTCTTCTCGTGGGGCATCTCCGTCCTGGGGGCGCTCGTCTTTACGGGCTACCTCCTCTACGACCTCAGCCGGGTGGTCACCAAACTGAGCCCCGACGAGTACATCCAGGGCGCCATCTCCATCTACCTGGACACTGTGAATATCTTCTTGTACATGCTGTCCATCTTCGGGCTGGCCAGCAACTGAGGAGGGCGGCGGCTGCGCGCGGGGCGACGGCCGATGCGTTGGGGAGCGGTGCGGGTGGGTGGAGGTTGGCGCGCTGCCAGCATCTTCCCCTCTGTGCTGTCCTCGTTCGAGCAGTCTTGGTCAGTAGCCGACGAGAACATCGCCGTCCATGTGCTGTCTATTTTCGGGCTGGCCAGCAAATGAGGGCGGCGGCCGCCCGCAGTACCACGGCGGACGCGTGAGTGTGGGGGGGGGGGGGGGGGGGGGGGGGAGTGGGAGGAGGGAGGGAGGGAGTCGCCTGGTATTTACGGGAGCGTTGGGGCTCTCCTTTGTGTCTTTGTCGTACGCTTCATTTGGTTTTGCTCGGGCTTGGCACCACGTCCAGGAGAGAACAACAGGAGGGGTGAGGGGCGACCGAGGAGCTGGGAGGGAGACTGGAGGGAGCACGACCGGGGCGGAGACGAGGCCGTCAAGGTGACGCCACCAGGAGGGGGCGCAGCAGCTCGTGTGCGACCCCGTCAATCCGAAGCAACAGCGAGGGGGGGTCCAGCGGGGTGGTGACTCCAGCGACCGCCGCCGCCGCCGCCGCCACCCGACGGCGCCGCCCCCACCACCAGCCCCGCCAGCCGCTGCCGCCACCGCCGCGTGGCGGGCACGCCCACCCGCTGGCGCGCAGCTGTCGAGGCGCGGCGCGCCAACCCCGGCGCCCGCCACCGTCACCCACCGCCAAACGCCGACCTCACCCGCCCCAAACTGCCCACGTCCACCTGCCAAGACAGACGCAGAGGTACAGTACGTACTGTGCTGTATGTACTGTACATACACGCACGGGACGGAGCGATACAAGCGGTGCCCCCCCGTCCACGCCCGACCGTCCGCACCGCAGGGTGGGGATGCCACAGGCGGCAGCGGCGGCAACCGCGTCTCGGCGGCCACCCCCACGGTGGGGCGCCACGGCGGCGGCGGGGGTGCGCGCGTGCGCGCCAGGCGCGGGCTGCGGGTATGTTTGTACACAGGTACCCGAGGGGGAGGTCCGTGTCGCCGGGAGGGTGTGGCGGCGACGCGCCCCCGCTAGACGGTCGCCGCGAACCCCCCCTCGGCGGTGGTGCTGCCCCCTGAGGGCATTAGGGCCGCGGCGCTGCCGCGCACCCCGCCAGTGGGACGAGGACGCGACCGCGCCGCGGTCGGTCCCGCATCGACCTGGTGCGCCTTGGTGGGGTAGAGCAGCGACCCCGGGGGGGGGAGCGGGGGCGGCCCCGGGGGGGGGGATGGCCTTGTTCAGCGGCCGCTTGGAAGGGTGGGGGGGGGGGGGGAAGGGGGGACCACACCAGCGGCCGTGCCCCCCCCACCCCCTCTCCGCTGCGTCCCGATGGCGGTCCGCCAAGCGAGGGAGGGCGCCGTGGGCACCGTGGGGCATGACGACCCCTTCCCCCCCCCCACCCCGCCCACTCCCCCACCCCCCCCCCTCTCCCGTGCTCCGTGTGCCTTGCATGGACGGCCGCGCTCCCCAGGGGTGGTTGAGATGATGCTGGTGGCGGCTCCAGGCATTGGGGCGCCGCCGCCGCCCTCAACCCCCCCCACCTGCGGCCGGCCGCCTGTCCTGTCCCCCGCAGCGGTCGCCCTTGCTCCCCCACGGCAGGTGTGCTGTACAGTACAGTACATACCCCCCCGCTGCTCCTCTGTTGACTGCCCCCCCCCCCGCTCTCTACCCATCCCCCCTTCCCCCCCCCGGCGCGCCCCGCCCCCCCCCCCCCCCCCCCCCCCCCGGTGGGGCGAACCAACCCCGGGGTGGCCGGGGGGGGGGGGCGGGAAAGAGAAAGGGGGGGGGGGGGGGGGGGGGGGGGGGGGGGGGGGCAGTATGGGAGCGGAGCGGGAGTCGGGGGCGAGGAGCGTGGGTTGGGAACGAGGAGCGTCGGTTGGGGAAGAGGAGCGCGGTCCCCCCCGCCCTGCGGCCCCCCCCCACCGCTGAACATGGCCACGCCCCACACGCGCCCGGTCCCACTGGGAGCGCAAGGGCCACCACCGCCTGGCCACCATGGTCTGGCCACCGGGACCATGGCAAGGGCCTAGACACTTCCCACCGCGTCAACTCGGGGGACAGCCGGCAAGGCGCGTGCTGGCGAGGGGGCGCCCAGGGGGTGCCCGCCGGGCACCCCCGCGCACCCCGCCCGCCGCCGGCTGCCGGCGGCGGGCAGGCGGGCGGTGCCACCGGCGGCGGGCGGCGGGGGCGCCACCGTGGCGGGGCGGCCGCCGCCAACGGGTGAACGCCGGGCACGCGCCCACCGGGGGGCCGCGCCGCCGTGTCCCCCGGCCGGCGACGCGGCGTCGGCGGCGGTACATCAGGAGGTCCCTCCGCTCCCCCCCCCCCCCCCTCTCTCCCTAGACGAACCATCAACGCCGTCGTTCTATCCCTCACACACCCCCCCTTGCGTGCGCACGCTCCCCCCTTGGCCCTGGTCTCTTTGTCCACAACGGGCGGTGTTCTCCCCAGCGCCTGTGCCCTGACCGTGCCTACGCTCCCCCCCTTCACGCGGACCTCCTCGCCCCGCCCCGGCCCGTGACGCAAGGCACTCGCCGACACGGCGGCACGCGTCCGTGTCCCCCGCCCGCCATCCCCTTGCGCCTTGCCCGCCCGCGTCGGCCGTCATGCCCCGCTTCTCCTGGACGTGGCTGACCCGCTGGCGCGCCGCCCGCGTCGCCCGCCGCCGCACGTCGGCGGGCGACCGGCGGCCCCGGCGGGGGCAGCGGCACAGCGTGGAGGGCGGCCGCCCGGCCGCGGCCGCCGCGGCGGCCGCCGCCGCCGCGGCCAGCGCGGCGAGCAGCTCCTGCCCCTCCTCGGACCTGTGCATCCTCATCACCCCCGCCGACCACCCCCCCGCCGACGCCGCCGGCGGGGGGTGCTGGCGGGGCGGCGGCGGCGGCGGCGGCGGCGGCGGCGGCGGCGGCGGCGGCGGCGGCGGCGGCGGCGCCCCCCCGCCAGACGCCGACGACGACAACGACGACGGCCGCGGCACCCCGTGGCCTCCCCCCCCCCGCCGTTGGCGGGGGGCGGCCCCCGCCCCAGCCGCACCCCCGCCCAGGCGGCGCGGGAGCGGGTGCGGGCGCTCCACGCCGCCGCCCGGGCCGGCGACGGCCGCCGCGTCGCCGCGGCCGTCGCCGCCGGCGCCGCCCCCGACGCGGCCGACGATGGCGGCCAGACGGCGCTCCACGTGGCCGCCCGGGCGGGCCACGCGGCCGCCGTGGCGGCGCTCCTCGCCGCCGGCGCGCCCCCGTCCGCCGCCGACGCGGCGGCGGCAACGCCCCTGCACGCCGCCGCCGGCGGGGGGGGGGGGCGGGTGGTGGCGGCGCTGCTGGCCGGGGGGGCCGCCGTCGACGCGCGGGACGGCAGCGGGCGGACGCCGCTGCACTGGGCGGCGGCGGGAGGGGGGGGGGGGGGGGGGGGCGGGCGGTGGTGGCGGCGCTGATCGACGCGGGGGCAGACGCGGGGGCGGCGGCCGCCGCGGCGGGGGGGGGGGCGACGCCCCTCCACGAGGCCGCCGCCGCCGGCAACGCGTCGGTGGTGGGCGCGCTCGTCGCGGCGGGCGCCCCCGTCGGCGCCCCCGACGGCCGCGCCCACACGCCGCTACACTTGGCCGCGGGGCGGGGCCACGGGGCGGTTGTGGGGGCGCTGCTGGCGGCGGGGGCGCCGCCCGCGGCGGCCTGCGCGGCGGGGCAGACGGCGGTGCACGCCGCTGCCGCCGGCGGCCACGCGGCGGTGGTGGCGGCGCTGCTGGCGGGGGGGGCCCCCGCGGGGGCAGCCGACGGGGACGGCCGGTCGGCGGTGCACCTGGCCGTGCGGGGGGGCCACGGGGGGGTGGTGGCGGTGCTCCTCGCGGCCGGCGCGCCCGTCACGGACCGCGACGGGGCGGGCGACACGCCGCTGATGGGGGCGATCCGGGAGGCGCGGTGGGACCTGGCCGCCGCGGTGCTGGCGGCGGTCGTGGCGGCGGGCGGCTCGGCCGCCGTTGCCGACGCGGCGGGGTGGACGCCCCTCCACGCCGCCGCGGCGGCGGGCCACACCCCCACCATCCGCTCCCTGCTGGCCGCCGGCGCGCCGGCCGACGCGGCCGCCGCCGACGGCACCACCCCGCTCCACGCGGCGGCGGCCCGCGGCCACGCCGCCGCCGCCGCGGCGCTCCTGCACGGCGGCGCCTCGGCGGCGGCAACGGCCCCGCCGCGCGGGTGGACGGCCCTGCACCTGCTGCGGCCGGGGCGGGGGGCGGCGGCGACGGCGGCGGCGCTCCTGCGCGGCGGCGGCGACGGGGCGGCCGCCGACGTGGACGGCCGCGGGCCGCTGCACGTGGCCGCCGCGGCGGGCTCGGCGGGGGTGGTGGCGGCGCTGCTGGGCGCGGGCGTGCCGGCGGGGGCGCCCGCGGCCGGCGGCCAGACGCCCCTCCACGCCGCCGCCCTGCACGGCCGCACGGACTGCGCGCGGCTGCTGCTGGGGGCGGGCGCCTCGCCGGACGTGCCCTGCGGGGATGGCACCACGCCCCTGCGTGCTGCCGTGGCGGGGGGCCACGGGGGGGTGGTGACGGCGCTGCTCGACGCGGGCGCGTCGCCCGAAGGGGGGACCGTCGGTGGGGGGGGGGGGGGGGGGCACCCCGCTGCACCTTGCCGCCGCGGCGGGCCACGCGGCGGTGGTGGCGGCGCTGCTGGCGGCGGGCGCGGACGGGGGGGCGGTGGACGCAGACGGCCACACGGCGGTGGAGGTGGCGACCGCCGCCGGCTTTACCACCGTCATTGCGGTGCTGCGGGGGATGGCGGCCGACGCTGCCGTCGACGCCGAGGGGGGGCTGACCCGACAGACCACCCATGGCTGAGGCGCCGGGGTCGCTCGCGCCTGTTTGCAGACGGGTCGACGGTGGGGCGCCCGCGCCCCGCGGGGTCAGGCGGCTCGACTCTGGGAGGCGGGCGTGGTGGCGGCGGTGCACCCGCGCGCGGTGGTGGGTCCGGCTGAGGGCGCCCGCGCGTGTCGTGGGAAACGCGGCGTTCGCCTTCGAACTCTGGCCGACCCAGCCGCTATAGCGGGGATGCGACCGTCGGCGGGGAGCAGGCCGGGGTGTGGGTGAGTGAGGGCGCCCCGAGGGACGCTGCGACGTCGCCGTGCCCTTCATGCCGAGGGGGGCGGCGCCTCGGGGTTGAGCCCATCGCGGCGCGCGCCGGCAGAAGGACTTGGAATGTAAATCAAAACGTAGACGGGATGGGAAGGCAAGGTGCAGGGATAGGAATCGGAGGAGCTCGCAGGGGAAGCCGGCCGGCTCCCCCTACGGCCGCCAACCCTATTGCTGCCACAGCCGTGGTGGGCGCGGCGGCGGAAGCGGCGGTGGCCACCCAAACGTCGACCGCGCCCCCCCGTCCTCTCATGTAGACACAACCACGGCACCACGACGGCGCTGGGCGGCTAATCTAATCTCCCCCCCCCCCCTCGCCACTGACGATGCCGTCAAAGCCAGTGAAGCGCCACGGGTGCCACGAGGGTGACGAGTGCGTCGCGGGACAGCAAGAACAGAGCTCCCGTCATAGGGCCAGGGGGGAGAGCAACCGCGCACTGAACTGGGGAACACAGGCCAGACCGTGAAGGTACCGCCATACCCATGCAAGCCGGGAGGGGCGGCAGGAACCGCACCGCCCGCACCGCGCCGCCGTCGAGGCTGGCGTGGAGGGGAGGAGGGGAAAGGCTGCGGGTGCGGGGGGGGGGGGGATCCCGCCGCCACACGCCAGCTGCAGCCTGCGGTGCATCCGTGGCGTCTGCGCGGCAGTTGCCGCGGCGGGCGGGAGGAGGGGGAGACGGGGGAAGGGGGGGGGGGGGGGGGGGGGGGAACGAGGGGCGGCCCCGGTGGCAGCGTTTGACCACCAGCGCGCGCGCCACGTTCCGTCCGCCCCTTTGCCCGCTGCACGGCGCGGTGGCGGCGGCCGCAGGTGTGTTGGATCCACTTGCGCTTGGCGGAGGGGGGTGGCGGCCACGTTCCGCTGGCGCCTCGCAGCGCCAGCGGCGGCTACCGTGGTTGCGCAGACCACCGCCGTGTCCTCCCCATGGACGACCGGTGTGCCCCGGCGGGGGCGGGACTCCCGCCGCCAGAGGTGGGTGCTAGATACGACCCCCCCCCCCCCCGGGGCTCCCCCCACCTACCCCCCCCAGTCCCGCTGCGCTGTGTTTTTCCCCACTGCGTGGAACGCCGCCCGTGGCCGTCGCTCCCTCCGCCCGCTGTGGCGTCTGGTGGCGGTTCCCTTGCGTGACGGGGCTGTGGCGGGTGGCGTGGCGCCGGTGCGGCGGCGGGAGCGCAACGGGAAGATGGGGAATGGGCGGGGGAGGTGTGGAGGGGGGCGGGGGCTTAGGGAAAGCGGCAACGGCAAGAAGAGTGGGAAGGGGTGCGGGGGGGGGGGGGGGGGGGGGGGGGGGGCGGGGAGGGGGGGGGGGTGGTAACTGAGGGCAAGGGGCAACCCGCGAAGCGGCGCCTCGTCGTCACCGCGGCGGGGTGGCCCACGAGTAGGTAGTCTGGGTGATCCGCGTCACCCCGCCGCGTTCCGCCCCGCCGGTGGAGGCCTCCACCCCCACCCCGCCCTCCACCCGTCGGGGGTCTTTTCGCGTCGGTGTCCACCCCCCGCCGCCGCCCCTTCCCCCGCCGGTGCGGTGGCAGTCCCGCCGCTCCCCTCCCAGCAGACCACACGGCCGCCGGGCGGCTTGACCGCCCGCCCGGCCGCTCGGCCGGCCGCTCCCCCGCCTACCCACTCGACCGCCCCCTCTCTGCCCGCCCGCCACGTCTGGGCTGCCAAAGGCGTCACCGCGTCTTGCCCAGCAGCGGCAAGGGCGCTCCTCCACCGCTCCCCCGCGGGCACCGCCCCTGGACCTTCCATAGATCCCCTTGATCCACCCCTCCCCCGCTCTCGTGCGGGGGGGTGGGAGGGAGCACTCCCTCTCTCCCTCCCACCGCTCTAGCGGGCGGGCCGCCCAGCCCGCCCGCCCGCCCGCCCTGTTTCCCTCCTCGCTACCTACGCGCCGCGCCGCCCTGCGGCGGCACGGGGCGGCGGCGGGTCGGCGGCGAGGAGCTCTGGGGGCAGGAGCACAGCCGGCACGCCAGCACGATGCCGCGGCATTGCGCGCGCCGTGGAAGGGGGAGGACGGGGGAGGGGGGGAAGGGGGCCAGCACCCTCTGGGCGTTTTGGAGGCGCCAACGACACGGAGGCCGCTACGTGCCCCCCCCTCGACGGCGCGACGCACGTGGCGCTGGTGGCCACGCACGCGCGCGGGGGGGGGGGGGGGGAGTAGGCGGGGGGGGGGGGGGGGGGGGTGAAGGCGGGAGCGCGCGCCGCCCCCCGCTGGCAAGGCTTCTGCCGCTGCGCCTCCCCCCCCCGCCTCCCGGCCTCCAGTTTGTGCCGCCCAACGGCCGGCGGGCCGCCGCGCCGTGGGGCGTGGGTGTGGCCGTAGGCGAGCGGCCGCCTCCACCGCCAGGACTGTGGAGTGGGGGGGTGGGGGGGGGGGGGGGGGGCGGCGGCGACAGCGGCGGCGGCGACAGCGGCGGCGGCGGCGTCTGGTCCATGGCGGAGCGGCGGGCGCCTGCTGCAAGGGCGGCGGGCCTCCCCGGTTAAGAGCTCCCCCCCCACCCGCTCTGGCTGGGAGCGTCGGGCCCCGGCAGGCAGGCAGCAGCAAGCGCCTCCACCCGACCAGTCGACGCAGTCGACGCGTCGAGTAAGGTGACCCCGCCCCCTCTGTCCTCCCCCCTCCCCCCCTCCCGCCGGCGCTCCCGCCAAGGTCGGCAGCATGACCCCCCGCGTGGTACTCCGCGCCGTCGCGGCCGCGGCGGTGGCGGGCGCCCTGGTGGCCACCGCCGCCACCGTCGCTGCCGCCGCCGCCCCCACCGCCGGCGCGGCGCTCGGCGGGGCGACGCGCACCGCCGCCTCCTCCCCCTCCACCGCCGCCGCCCGCCGGCCGCTGACCATCCTGGCGGCGGTGAACCGGGACCCCGAGTTCTCCCTCCTCGCCGCCGCCCTCAACGCAACCGGCCTGGACGGCGCGCTGGGCAACCGCACCGCCAGCCTGACGCTCTTTGCGCCCACCGACGGGGCCTTTACGGGCCTCGCCAAGCTCCTTGGCTGGAAGGGGCGGACCAAGGCGTCGGTGCTGCCCTACCTCCTCACCGCCCTCCGCACCCTCAATGGCGGCAAGGATCCGGTGCCGCTGCTCGCGTCCATCCTCAAGTACCACGTCGCGGCGGGGGGGATCACGGCCAAGGCGCTCGTCGCGGCGGGCGGCTACACCCCGCTGGAGGGCCCCCGCGTGCGCCTCAGCGCCGACGGCAAGCGCCTCATCGACGCGGCGCCGGCGGTAGCCGACCCGGCGCTGCTGCGCACGGACCGGCTCTACCAGAATGGGGTTGTGCACGTCATTGTGGGGGTGCTCCTGCCGCTGGAGGTGGGGGGCAAGTCGCCGGCCAGGCCGACGAAAAAGCCGGCCACGCCGGCAAAGCCCACAAAGACGATTGCGGGGCTGGCCACGGGCACCCCCTCCCTGTCCATCCTGGTCCAGGCGCTGGCCGCGGTGGACCTGGTCAAGGTGGTGGCCGACGCCGGCGCGTCGCTGACGGTGTTTGCGCCCACCAACGGCGCCTTCCTGGCGCTGGCGCGGGACCTCGGGTATGGGAGCACCAAGGTGGACGGCGTGTTTGCGTTCCTCGTCAAGGCGCTGACGCGCCTCGGCAACGGGGACCCCGCGCCGCTCCTCAAGGCCATCCTTACCTACCACGTGCTGCCGACCAAGAAGGGGTCGGCCGCCCTCCTCGGCACGGGCGCCCAGACGACCGTCCAGGGCGGCCGGCTCCTCGTCACCCCCGCGGGGGAGGTGGTGGACCTGGCACCGGCGGTGGGGAATGCCAAGATTACGACCGCGGACATTGGCGCCACCAACGGGGTCGTCCACCTGGTCAACCGGGTGCTGCTGCCCATCAAGGTGTGCCCCGTGTCGGCGCGCGCCTACTGTGTGGCCCGGCGGCTGGGCCTCGACGCCAAGGCCTGCCGCTGCGTCCGCCGCTACCACTACAAGCGCCACTACTAGAGTGGAGAGCGAATCTGAAGGGGGGGGGGGACTGAGGACCGGCCCCCTCTGGGGCGGCTGACTTTGTGGCTGGACGGGAGTGTGGGACAAGCTTAAGAGGCGGCAGCCCGCCATAGACACATGTAGGTGCAGATAGGTGCCATAGGCTAAATGCAGCACTCCCCAAGCTACTGCCCACCGCTCGACACCCGCCCCGCCGTGGCGCAGACTGGTCCACAGGCCAATGTCAATTCCCCCCCTCGTAACCTCAATGGGACGGATCCGCGGCGGCAGCGGCCGCCAGGCGCCAAAAGCAAAACACAGCAGGTGGAGAAGAGTGGAAAAGACTGGCCGCCGCGGTGGGATGGCGTGCCCCCCCCCTCCTACAAGGTGCCCGCGTTACCACGGTCGGGGGCGCGCGCCACGCCGCCGCGGACACCCCCGGGGGGGGCGTCGGTGGTTGCCGCCCCCGGCCGCGACGCCGCCGGCGGCGTCGGTGGTGGCAGCGCCCGTGGCGGTAGCTGCTGGGGTGACGGCGGCTGCACCGGCGGCGGCGGCGGCGGCGGCAGCCGCGGCGGCGGCCGGCGCACCCCCCGGGTGAGCCACCGGAGCCACGGGGAGGCAGGCAGCGGGGTGCCACCGTCGCTGCCACTCCCCCCCCCGCTGCAGTCGCTGTCGTTGGCGGCCGCAGCCGGCGGCGGCGGGCACGGCGGCGGCAGCTGCCGCCCTCCCCCGACGGCAGCGGCGGCGGCGACCAGAGGCGGCCGCCGCGGCCGATGCGGTGGGGTGGCCGCCGCCGCCGCCGCCGCGCCCACCGCCCCGTCGCCGCCGCCGCCGCCGCCTGCATCATCGTCGGACACGAGGTCCACCACGTCCACCGCGGCGGCCGCCGCCGCCGCCGCCGCCGCCGCCGCCGGCAGTGGCGGGGGGGGAGGCGGCGCCGCAGACCCCCCGCCCGCTCGCGGCGGCGGCGATACCACCACCACCTCCTCGTCATCGCCGTCCCACACCACCACCACCCCCGTGGCGGGCGCCGGCAGCGGCGGTGGGGGGGGTGGCCGCGCAGCCGCAGCCGCGACGGCGGCCGGCGCGGAGGGGGGCGGCCGTCGCCGCTGCCGCCGCAGCGGCGGGGACGCGGGGGGGAGGGGGGAGGCGGCGGCTGCGTGGGAGGGCCGCTGCCGCCGGCGGGGGCGCCAGCCGGGGCTGCTGCCGGCGGGGCGGCCCCAGATGGCGAGCGCGGGATCCCGCCCGGGGGGGCGGCCGCGGCGGCGGGGGGCGGCGGCGGCGGCGGCGGCGGCGGCGGCGGCGCCGCCGCCGCCGCCGCCGTCCACCCCGCCGCCCCCGTCGGCGCCCGGCTTGTCCCCACCGGTGCCGCCGCCGCCGCCGTCGCCGCCGGTGCCGCCGCCGTCGCCTCCTGGCTTGGTGTCAAGGGCGGCGCCGCGCCCGCCACTGGCACAGCCGGCGCCGCCGGCGCCGCCCCCACCGCCCCCACCGCCCCCACCGCCGCCGCCGCCGCCTCCCCCCCCACCGCCGCAGATGGTGCGGTGACCCCCTCCCCACGACCCGCCCACGTCCCCAGCGTCACCCCCGCCGCCGCCGGTGCTGCCGCTGCCGCTCCCGCCGTCCCCGCCGCCGTCGCCGCCGCCACCACCACTCCCGCCGCCGCCACCCACCACCCCACCCGCGGCGGCCGGTGGCGGCGCCCCACCGCCGGTGCCGCGGCGCGGCGGCGGCACCCCCCCCCCCTCGTCCACGCCGTTGCCGGCAGCGTCTGGCCGCGTGGCCCCCGCCGCTGCTGCCGCCGCTGCTCCCGCTGCCGGCCCTGCTGCTGCTGCTGCTGCCGCCACGTCCGCCGCCGCCGCCGCCACCGCCGCCCTCGCTGCCGCCGCTGCCGCCGCGTCAACGGCAGCGGCGGCCGCCGCCCACCGCGGCGGTGCGGGGGAAGCGTGCAGGGAAGCCGGGGTCCCCCCCCCGCCGCCGCCGCCACCACCACCACCACCGCCGCCGCCGCCGCCGCTGCTGCTGCTGCCACCGCCGCCGCCACACGCGCCGCAGCGGCCGGTGGCGTTGGTGGCGGTGGGGCCTCCCCCCCCCCTCCCCCCCCCCCCCCGCCGCTGTCGCTGCACCGCCGCCGCCCCCGTCGTGGCTGCGGCTGCCGCTGCTGCTGCCGCCACCGACATTGACGCTGCCGCTGCCCGTACCGGCGCCGCTGCCGCGTCCGCCGGGGCGACGGGCGGCAGCGGCGGCGGCCGGCGGGGGGAGGGCCGGCTGCCCGCGTAGCGGTGGCGGTGGGGGTGGTGGGGGTGGTGGTGGGGGTGGTGGCGGGGGTGGTGGCGGCGGCTCTGCCCCCGCACCCCCGCGGGGAGGGGGCACCCCCGGCATGGCGAGTCGGTCGACGGTGGCGGCCAGCCGGCGGAGGGGGCGAGACGGCGGGGGGGGGGGGGTCAGCGACAGAGAGGGATCGGGAGGGGAGGCGCCGCGACCCGTCGCCGGCGTCAAGGTCGGTGGGTGCCCCGCGGCCCGCCGGGGGCGGCCTCCCCTCCCCAGGCGGCCGGCGGCCGCGGCCACGGCGCAAGCGGCCGCCCCCACGGGGTGGCCCGCCCGACCCGCGCCGCCCCACGACCGCCCCTCCCCCGCCGGGTATCTACTCTACCACCCCCCCCCACCACCACCCTCCCCTCCCCTCCCCCCCCCCTTCCCACGGTGGACACCCCCGTCGTCGCTCTCTCGCCCCCCCCCCCCCCCGCCCCCCAGAGCCAACCAACACACCTTCCCCCTCCCCCCCCCCCCCCTCCCCACCACCCCCCCCCCCACCACCCCCCCCCTCCCCACCCCCCCCCCCCCACCGCTCCCCTCCCCCGCCCCACTACCCAGCCCCTCCTGCGTCGCTCGTGCCGCCGCGTGCCCGCCAGCGGGCCACCCTGCCCCACCCCCCCCCCCCCCCCCGCCAGATAGGGGGGAGAGCCACGCCGCCCATGGCAGGCAGCCGCGACCGCCGCCGCCGCGGGGGGGGGGCGGGGCGGGGGGGGGGGGGGGGGGGGGACAGGGGGGAGGCGCCTGGGGGTGCGGGGGGGGGAGGGGAGGGGAGGGGAGGGAGGGGAGCGGCGCTCGCGGCGGGCGACGGCGGCGGCGACCCTCGACGACAACAGCCGCGCTGCCGGTGGGGGCCGGCGCCACGAGGAAGCCCGTGGGGGGGGGGGGGGGAGCCGTTGGCCTCCACCGCCCCGGCCAGGGCCCGCGTCTCCCCCCCCCCCCCCCCCCCCGCGAGACACTCCCGCTCTAGATAGGTACTGCACTGTACCTACCCGCAGCGGCAGCGGCGGGCCGTTTGGGTGCCCACCCGCCGGCGGCCGCGGCCGGCGCCTCCCCCCCCCGCCCCCCCCCACCACCCAACGGGGGCGGCCGCCCACCACCACCACCACCCCCCCCCCCCCCCCGGGGGGGGGGGGTGGTGGCAAGTTGGGGACCGCTTTGGGGGTCTGCCGTCTGCTGCGCACACGACGGGCGACGCGGGAGCGGTTCCGTCCACCCCCCCCTCTCAGCTCCCCTCCCCCCCCCCCCTCCCCTCCCCTCCCCCCCCGCCGTCGCCGCCGTCGCCGCCGCCGCCGCCACTGGGCGGCGGCCGTGGGGCCCCGCCCGCGGCGCCACCCGCCACCACCTCACGCTGCGGCCTGGAGCCCCCGCGGAGGAGGGGGGCCTCCCTCCTTCCCCCCCCCCCCCCCCCCCACCCCCCCGTGTCCCCTCCCACCCCCGCCCTGCTCTCAACTGCAAGTCAAAAACAGACCTGGAGAGCAGGGCGGCGACGTTGCCGCCCACCCCACCCCCCCCCCGCCCCCCCCCCCCCCCCCCCCTTCCCCTTCCGCACACCACCACCACTACCGAAACCCATCCCTAGGTACGGTCCCGTCTGTAGGTACGTCCCCTTTCCATCCCCCTCTAACTGTCTGTCCGCTCCACGCCGGCCTGGCGGCGCCCATCCCCCGCCGGCGGCGGCGGCGGCGCGGCGGGGGCGCCCTGTGGGCCGCCGGCGGCCTTGGTGTCCCGCCCCGCTCCGCCGGCGTGGCCGCAGCCGCCCACCCCCCGCCGCCCCCCTGTTCCCCCCGCCGCCACGCCGCGCCCAGCGGCGCTGTGGCTGGCAGCACGCACGCTGCCGGCCGGCCGGCCGGCTGTGCAGCCGGCGGTCATGGCGGTCGCCACCGACGGGGTACCAAACGCCACGCGACGCCCGCCCCCCCCCGCTCCATTTCTTTCCCTTCTTCTCCCGTCGACCGCCCGCGGGGGTGGTCACCCCCCCACCCCACACGCCCGCCCGCCCTGTCCACGGCCGTCGCCGCCCCGGGCGCCGCCGCCGCCGTCGTCTTTGTCGTCGTCGTCGTCGTCGTCGTCGTCGTCGTCACTGTCGCTGCTGCCGCCGCCGCCGCCGCTGAAAAACGATAGCGCTCCCTCCCAGCCCCCCTGTCTGCCCCCCACGCAGCCTGGCCGGGCCACCCGGGCACCCTGCGAGGACCGCGGCGGGGGGGGGGAAGAGGCCCGCCCAGCGGCAGGGCACCTCCCACGGAGGGGACAGCGGTGGGGGGTGGGGAGGGGGAAGGGTCCGTTCCAAAAGGCACCCTGACGGCAGCAGTAGGCCGCCATGCGACGGCACTCCGCGCCGCGGTCCGTTCACACCCCACCCCCACTGCCGGTGTCGCCACCGCACGCCGTCACTGCCGTCGTCACTGGGAATGCCGTTGCCGACACTGCCACCGTGCGCCAGCAGGTAAGCAAAGAGTGCGCGGGAGCCCATCAGGGGGTGCGCCATTTGCTTGGCAGGCGGCCCGCCGAAGCCACAGCGCCGCCGACACCCAGCCACGCCGCCACTGCGCCGGACGCTGAGCACGTGACAACATGTCCGCCGAGTCCGTCCCCGAAGCCGTAAGGTGTACACCCTGCCCACTGCAGCAGCGGCTACTGTCGTTGCCCGCGCCGGTGCCGCCGACGCCGCCGCCACGGCCGCCGCCCACTCAGCCTGGCCCGCCCTACCGCCAGCGTCGGCTACCAGCAGGGCCTCCACCTCCCGACGCCGAGGAGTGCGATAGGACCAGGTCAACCAGTTCAAGAAAAAGGAACGTGGCAAGTACGAGGAGGCAAGCTTCGGTGTTCAGTCGTGAGCTCGACCGGAGTCAAAATTTTGTTGCTTGTTGTACCAACTCAATTCCAGTCGAGGAGAAGTGTGTACTAACTACATTATACACTAATTGTCTGCTGTGCATTGTGATATACTTGTATGAATTGTGCGGGAAAATGCATCGGTATGAACTCGAACGATGGAGGAGGAGTTGTATCGTCCCCGCTGGCAAGTCAGGCTTTCCTTCCTCGAGGGGGTGTGGCTGAAGCGGCATAGAGCCAGTCTCGGCGGCGGCTTCACGGGCCGGCGCACGTGATCCGTCTCCCCCACAACGCACCATCCCCTCCGTAGGTCACGGAGCCCTCTTTTTGGCGGCTGTCGTCCCCTCCCCTCCCCTGCGGCGGTTGCACCACGTTGCTGGGGCTCCCTGTGCCTGCCAATGGCGCTGGTGGACGATGATGCGGCCGGCCGGGCGGCCACCCTCACCGCCCTAGGCCTGGAGCCCGCTGCGGCCGCCACGGCGGCGCGGTCGGCCAAGGCGACGGCCGCCCTGCTTGACGCTGCGAGGGTAGCTGGCCTAGGTGGCCCAGAAGAGCTCTCTGCAGAGGCAGCGGCTGGTGGCGGTGGCGTTGGCGGCGGTGGTGGAGGCGGCGGGGGTGGCGGCGGCGGCGGCAAGGACACCTTCACCAAACCCCCCGCGTCGCTGCTCAACACGGCGCTCGTCAAGCTTTCCTCCGCCATCCCTGAAGCCGACCGGGCGGTCCTGTTCCGCGCCATTGGCGCCCGCCGGGTGGCGACCATGCCCCAGCTGGACGCGGGCATCGCCCACCTGGCCGCCGCCGCCGCCGCCGGCGACGCGGTCACCCCCGCGGGCCTGGACGAGGCGGCAGGGGTGGGCGTCGTCATTGCTGACTCGGACATTGACGCCGCCGTCGCGGCGGTGCTGGCAGAGCGGTCGGCCGACGTGGCGGCGCGGCGGTACCGGACGCCGGTGGGGAGCCTCCTCGGTCCCGCGCTGTCGCGCCTGCGGTTTGCCGACCCGGGGCGGGTGTTGCCCGTGATTCAGGCGCAGCTGGCGGAGGTGCTCGGGCCCAAGACGGAGGCGGACCTGGCCAAGCCGGTCAAGCTGTCCAAGGCGGCCAAGGCGGCGGCCGCCGCCGCGGCGGCAGCGGCTGCAGCGTCGGCGGCGGGGGCGGTCGCCGGGTCGGACGCGCCGTCGGCTGACGCGCCTCCGACGGCAACCGTCGCCGCTCGTGGCGGGCGGCCTGCCTCCAGTGTTCCCACTGCCGCCGTGTCCGTCGCCGATGCGGCGGCCGTCGATGAGGCGGCGGAGGATCTCCTCGCGGGCGTTCCCACGACCATGAACGCGCGGATGCTCAAGGATGCGGAGAACTCCCCAGAACTGCTGACCGCGGCCAAGGCTGCCACGGGCGGGGGCGTGGTCACCCGCTTCCCGCCCGAGCCCAACGGCCACTTGCACATTGGCCACGCCAAGGCCATGTTTATGGACTTTGGGGTGGCGCGCAAGGCTGGCGGTGCGTGCATCCTCCGCTTTGACGACACCAACCCCGTGGCGGAAAAGGTCGAATATATGGACAGCATCCAGGAGATGGTACGGTGGCTAGGCCATGAGCCCACCCGCGTGACGTACTCTTCCGACTACTTTGGCCGCCTGTACGAACTGGCCGAGGAGCTCATTTACCGGGGCAAGGCGTACGTGTGTCACCAGACGTCGGCTGAAATGAAGGCGGGCCGGGAGGCCAAGACGGATTCTCCGTGGCGCAATCGGTCTGTAGCAGAGAACAGGCGGCTGTTTGCGGCCATGCGGGCCGGCCGATACGCCGAGGGAGCCGCCGTCTTGCGGATGAAGATTGATATGAGCTCCCTCAACCCGTGCATGCAGGACCCGATCGCGTACCGCATCAAGTACGCGCCTCACCCGCACGTGGGCGACGCGTGGTGCGTTTACCCCAGCTACGACTACACCCACTGCATCGTTGACTCGCTTGAGTGGGTCACCCACAGCCTGTGCACGCTCGAGTTTGAAATCCGCCGCGACTCGTACTACTGGCTCCTCGCCGCCCTCGACCTATACCGGCCGTTTGTGTGGGAGTTTTCGCGGCTGACGCTCGCGCACACGGTGGTGTCCAAGCGGCGGCTGGCGCAGCTCGTCTCGACGGGCACCGTCCGGGGGTGGGACGACCCTCGGATGTCCACGCTGGCTGGCCTCCGCCGCCGCGGCTACCCCGCCGAGGCGATCAACCGGTTCTGTGCGGCGATTGGGGTGTCCCGGGGGGAGAACCTCATCCCGCTGCACGTGCTGGAGCACTGGGTGCGGGCGCACTTGGACAGCTCGGCGCCCCGCACGCTGGCCGTGCTCCACCCCCTGCGGGTGACGCTGACCAACTTTCGGGGGGACGGCGCCGACGGCGGCGCCGACGGTGTGGAGGTGCTGTCGGTGGCCAACCACCCCAAGAACGCGGCCATGGGCGCCCGGCCCGTGCCGCTCACCCGCGAGGTCTTTATTGACCGGGCCGACTTTCGTGACGCCGACGCGAAAAACTATTACGGGCTGGCGCCTGGCAAGACCGCCATGCTCCGCGGCGCCTACCCCCTCCGCGTCACCGCCGTCCGCCGCGACGCGGGCGGGGCGGTGGCGGGGCTGGACGCGGAGCTCGACTATGGGCGGACGACCAAGCCCCGAGGGGTGCTGCACTGGGTGTCGGCGGCGGCGGGGCACCACGCGGCCGCCGAGGTGCGCCTCCACGCCCCGCTCTTCCGGTCGGCGGACGCGTCCAAGCTGGGCTCGGACGACTGGCTCGCGGACACTGACCCCGCGTCCGAGGCGGTGGTGGCGGGGGCGGTGGTGGAGCGGGGCGTCGCCGACGCGGTGCGGCCGGGGGACCGATTCCAGTTTGAGCGCGTCGGCTACTTTTGTGCCGACCCGGACAGCCGCCCGGGGCTGGTGGTCTTTAACCGCATCGTGTCGCTGCGCGAGTCGACCGGCCGCGCGGGCATTGGGGGCTGAGTGGGCGGAGCGGGGAGCGGGGGGGGGGCGGGGGGTGGGGGGGGGGGCGGGGGCGGGGGCTTGCTGCTGTACTTTGTATGACCATGGACTCATTGTGTGGCCGTTTCCGGTGTGGGCGCGCACGGGCAAGGAGGAGCACCGGCTGCTGCTGCGTGCGCCTGCCTGCCTGCCCCCTGTCAGTGGCGCGCGGGGTGCAACCGCCGGGACTGGCGGGATGGCTGTGGGCCGACGGGTGCCTCGTAAGGGAAACCGTTTGTCCTTCGCCGGCCGGTGCGCCTGGTAACCGGCGCCCCGGTGGTGGGCGCGGCGCTTGTACCCCCGCCCTCTCTCTCGCGGGCGCGTGGCCACGCCAACCCTCTTTTATTTTTTTTTGGACGTGCCGTGCCACCACCGGCACAGCCAGACGCTCGTAAGTGCCAAGGACACAGCAGCCGTCACAGACACAGCAGCCAGTGGGCTGGAAGAGCAAGCTGGGCGCGGCGGCGACGGACACGGACGGTCGTGGCCCCGTGCAGCGTGGTGGACATCGAGCACTTCCCGGCGCCCCCCCCACCCCCACCACCCCCCCAGGGATCCCCCCCCTTGCTCTGCGACCTTTTCCTTCCCTCCCTTCCACCCCCCCTTCCCCCCCCATCTTCCCCCCCCCACGGGCAACGACGTACAACCAAATGTGGCCCTAGAAGATCAGCACGGATGCGAGGAGGGGAGGGTGGGGGGTGGGGGGGGATGGTCACTCGGGCAACCACCGCCATCCCCCACAACCGCCCGTGTTCCCCCCGCCCCGCCTTGCCCGGCGCACAACCCCGTAGCGGCAGCCACACAACGGGCGGTACAAACGCGGGGGAGGCGCCCCCCCCCCCGCCCCCCCCCCCCCCCCCCCCCTTTCACTTTGTGCGCGGCCGCACCGTGACGCCGCAGGTGACCTCCTCTCCCCCCCACTCCCCCCCCCCCGCCTCGTCGCGGCAGCGGCAGCGGCGGCGGTGGCGGTGGCGGCGCGCGGGGCCCTCCCCGCCGCCGCCCCCCTCCGCTGTGCGCCCTGGTAGCGTGTGTAGCAACTGCCAGCGCCGCTGGGTGGGGGCGGGGGGGAGAGGTGGTGGAGGGGGCGCGGGGTTCCCCTCTCGCCCCGCCCCGCACCCCCCCCCCGCCCCTCCTCCCCTCCCCCCGCAGCCGAGGCACCCACGGCTCGTGTAGGTACTGGCCGAGCCCGTCGCCCCGACCGGCGCTCCCGCCGGCTCCGCTGGTGAGCCGTGACAGGCAGTCGCTTCCGCACTGCGGCGACGACCCCGACGGCTGTGCGCTCCCCCCGCGGTGCTACCGTGGCACGGGGGCTCCTGTAGAGGCGAGGGGGGGGGGTCGCGAAGGGGCGCCCGTGGGGGGGGGGCGGGAGCCCGAGGCGGGGAGCAGATCCTGGTCAGCGGCGAGCCCGGCCAACGCGCGGCTCACGTGGGCGCCGCGCGCGCGTGCCCCCTCTGCAGAGCCCAATTCGGTCACACCTTACAGTCCGCGGATGTGGACTGCGGATCTACGCGTTCATAGAAAACTAACCGTGTCGAGGCATTGCCCAGATCCGGCCGAGTATTTGGAAAAAGAGGTCCCACATCAGTTCTGTAAGGAAATCGATGTGGGGGGGGTGGGGGCGGTTGTGGTGGGTGGGGGGGGGGGGCGCGGGGGGGCATCAGGGGGCGGGGTGGGGGTTCGGGGGCGCGGGGGGGCTCGGGGGGGGGGGCGGGCCTGGGGGGCCGCTGGGGGGGGGGGTGGGGGGTCCGGCCGGGCTCGGTCGTGCGGGCTTGTATCAAATACATCAATTTGTCTTGCCATCCAGCACGTATTATCTTACTAGGGCTGATTAGGCTCGGCCCTCTCTGGGGTCATCACGTTGCTGACGTGCCGCGCCATGTGACGGGTCACTGTCACATCACCCCGTGTGTCGGGACCACATCTTAGGGAAGAAAGAAAAGGGGGACTGCGACATGGAAATGTGCTACGACGTCTGGCTGAACTGGCTCGAGGTGGAGGTTGTCCCGAAGATCTCAGGCGGAGTTTTGGTCGTCGACCGGGCCCCCTACCACCTCATCCGTACTCCTGAGACTACCCAGGCGGGCTACAAGCTGCAAAGAGCCGAATTGGCGGAGTGGCTGGTCTCCCACGACGTTGTACCGGCGGATTGGGAAGCGGACTGGCAGCAGTCTCGGACGAAAGCTGAAATGAAGGCTGTTGCAGACGCCAATAAGCCTTCTCCACGGTTTATGGTCCCGGAACTGGCGGTTGAGTTTGGAGTTTCTGTGCTCATCTCCCCCGTAGCCCACCCCGATCTGAACCCGATTGAGATGGTGTGGGGGACAGTGAAGATGGCCCTGAAGCGCGGCAACACGATCTTTACGCCGTCGTCGCTGAGAAAGCTTCTGGAGAAGGAGTTCGACAAGATCACGCCAGAGGTGTGGTCTAAATACGAGGAGCACGCAGTCAAGATGGAGGACTTCTATCGCGGTCTGGCTGCCGCTAGGGATGCGGTGGAAGAGGAGCTTGAGGGGCGTCAGCGGGAGCTTGAGAGCGTGGAGGCGGACGATGTGAACTCCGTCTCGGAGGGCTCCGAGTGTGGGTATGGGGAGGCTAGTGGTGAAGGCTCAGAGGGAATGGAGGACGAGGAGGAGGGCTGATAGAGGTTTTCCGGTAGCTTCTTCTCATTTTCGCTTGTCACTCCGTTCTCTCGCCCCCCCCCCAATGCCAGGCTGTGCAGGCACGCTCCCATTTTCATGCTCAGCAAAGCCACGGGGGCTATCCCCCCAACCCCCCTTTCTGCCACGTACGCGCACTGGTAGCCACCTCCCACCCCTCACCATGGCAGCAGGGCGCCACAGGTGTTGCGCCCCCCCACTAATTCCGTCCCGGCCACAGATCGCCGCAGGTGCACCCCCACCCCCCCCGCCCCCCCCCCTCCCCCCCCCCGACAGCTGCAATCGCCACGAGATCCCGCCCCCCTCCCCTATTCGATTCTCAGAAGTCGCGCAAGCCATTGATTTAGTAGCCCTCCTGTGACTGTCATGACATTCTCAATGTCGTGCGACTCGGGAGGCGGATGGCCGTATTCCGAGCCGCCTCAACGAGAGGAAACACACGAAGCGCAATACGGCTGCCATACCAGGGCTTAATGACATTCTCATGAGCCGTATTTAGCAGCACAGCCCCGAGACACACCAAGGAGTTCTGTGGCAAAGTTTCAGCTCGATGCGATCATTAGCGACAGTTCTATGCCGCTATTCTGACCGGCTTGGCTATATGGAATCTACCGCAAGACACCCCCAAGCCTTTCCCATCACGGACACCACCCTCCCACGCCACCCTCACCACGGCCGCCTCTCACGCCACCCCACACCTCTCTGGGGGAGGTCCTCCGGACCCCCCTGCCACCCGGCGGCCGTGGCGGGGCGGCTTCGCGGCGGCGGCAGCAGCGGCGGCAGCAGTGGCGGCAGCGGCGGCAGCGGCGGCGGCGGCGGCACCCCCCCCCCCTACCCCCCCCCAGCTGCGTCCCTCCCCCCTTCCTTGTGCCGCGCCGCGCCCCCCCCGCCACCCACCCCACCCCCACCACGGCCGCTACCCTTCTCCACCACCCCACCCACCACCACACCCCACCCCAGCTGCGTTCTTCCCCCTTCCATGTGCCGCGCGCTGCCCTCCCCGCCACGCACCCCACCCCCACCACGGCCGCTACACCCCCCCATCACCCCACCCACCACTGTAGCGTCATGGCCCCACCCCGCGAGTACTACTCTCGTAACAATTGACGCTTCCCCCAGAAGGAAAAGGTAAGGATATGCGCTGGTCCGCTCGCCCACCCCAACTAGAGGTAAAGATAACATGACGAAAGCCCGAGGTGGCGAGAACCCCAAGCACTGTAGATTGTACAAGTCGGTCACGGGGAAACCCCGGGGCTGCCCTCAAGAACCCTCTCGAAGGCCCCTCAGCGGGCCCTCCCAGAGGCCCTCAGAGGCCGCCCCAGGGGGCCAAGTGCCAGCAAGGCACCTGCCGAACACCGGGCAAAACGCTAGCGCACCTCCCCAAATCTCCACGGAAATGCGCTGGTGCACCTGGGCTCACCAGTCGGACCCGGGTCGCCAAGGAGACGAAATCCCCCCACACATACAAGTATCTGACACCCAAATACCCAGTGGGCAAAACGAGTGAAAGATACGAAAGAACGCAATGAAAAAACAAAAGATTTTGCAGTTCTACCAATTTTGGCCGATCCGGACAAGAACAAGAACAACAGTGCACTGACCAATGACATGCCTCACGGGATGCCTCTCTGACCAATGAGAGCTCCGAATCAGCCTCCATTGTTGTGCAAACAGTAAGATCTGCAACTTTCCCGGGACTCCGAGCACTTGGAGGGGAAAACCCGATTGGAACAGACACCAAGACAAGCTGGACAACTGTTCCGGAGAGGAACGAGCCGATGTGGGGGGAATCTTCGGCGATCTCAGCCGAGAGAACAACAGTGTTTCGACCAATCAGCGATTGGTAAAAGGCCCACTGTGGCTGCAGCCAATCATCTGCTAATGACGATCGGGCCCCAGAGCACACGATTGGCTCGCCCTCACGTGCTAGCACGCGATTGGCTCACACAGTTGTTCATGCAGTGTTGTTCTTGTCCGGATCGGCCAAAATTGGGAGAACAGCAATACAAGTACAAAAAAACCGCAATCGTGGCGGCAGCACGGGCAGGATACCCAAGTCCTCCACGTCGCCCACAACAGATGGCCAAATGGGGAAACTATAATTTTAATTAGTGACGCGCATGAATGGATTAACGAGATTCCCACTTTCCCTATCTACTATCTAGCGAAACCACAGCCAAGGGAACGGGCTTGGAAGAATCAGCGGGGAAAGAAGACCCTGTTGAGCTTGACTCTAGTCCGACTTTGTGAGATGAGTTGGGAGGTGTAGTCTAAGAGGGAGGGGCAACTCGACCGTGAAATACCTCTACTCCCAAGCTTGTTTTACTTACTCCGGCGAGCAGGGATGGGTGGTAACACCCTCTTTCTAGGATTAACACCTCTTCGGGGGTGACCCTGCGCGGAGGACATTGTTAGGTGGGGAGTTTGGCTGGGGCGGCACATCTGTTAAAAGACAACGCAGGTGTCCTAAGATGAGCTCAGTGAGAACAGAAATCTCACGTAGAACAAAAGGGTAAAAGCTCATTTGATTTTGATTTTCAGTACGAATACAAACTGTGAAAGCATGGCCTATCGATCCTTTTGACCTTCAAGGTTTGAAGCAAGAGGTGTCGGGGGCAGAGGGAAGGTGATCACGGCTCAGGATAAAGCCGCTCGACCTCGGCACCGATGTGGACGTGCTCGAGTCTGTGCACGGTGGCACCTGGTACGGCCCGAGGACGTGCCGGACAAGGGAGGGAGCAATGTAGCATCCCTGGCCCCGACTTGGCGTCGACCCGGGATGGCGACCAGAGGGCACCAGGTGCCAGAGCACGCCCGCCGATTGGGAATGGTTGGCGGCCGTGGCCCGTGCCCGGCACTGGGATGCGGAGGACTACGCTACCCACACGTGAGAGAGGGACTTCTGACGGGTTTTTGCGTATTTGTGAGGGACTTGATTTGAGAGAATTTGAGTGTGAGATTAGTGAGTGGGAATAGAATTAGTAGTGATAGTGGCCCTCGACCTGACGAGGTTAGACTCGGGTCGGGGCCACTCGGGGGTATGGGGGGGCTACCTGGCCAACGTGCCGAGGCTCCCCCAGATGCACGTTAAGAGGGACAGCGAGGCGCCCTTGGCCCGCGCCCTCAGGAAAAAGACAAGTGCGCGTTTGCTTTCCTCTTCCCCGTGTGCACTACCGTGCGTATCTGTTTGCTCTGCGAGCAGGCACGTGAGGCAACAGGGATACCACTCTCGTAGTTCCCCTTTCTGTGTCACCTGTCCCTTTCCCCCGAGGGATATTGACACGTGTCTGAGAGGATCGAGTTTTATACCACATATTTGGTGGAGCAGCAGGGGATTGGAGTGTTTGAGAAGAGACATTTGGGAGCAGCTGTCGGGTTGTTCCTGTTCTGTCTTTTTCTGAGGTTTGGGAATTATTTGCACCCGTTCAGGGGAATCCCATTCCTGGCTCCCCACCCCCTCTCTTGTGGTCTTGCGATCTTTGGACACGCAGGCAACTGGACTGTGCCTGTCAAGAGACCGACATGGCTACCCTCCCCGGCACGACTGTGCCCGAAGGGGTAGACCCTGCGTCCCTTGAAGCATCCCTGGTCACCGCGGGGGACGGTGCCCAACCCGGCGTTCTCCCTACGGGCCAAGCAGACCTGGGCGTGACACCCGGTAGCGGACTGGAGTCTACAGGCGGCCAAGTACCTCCTGCTCCCGTTCCTCCGGCGGTCCCTCCTGTGGAAGCCACCCCGGGGTCAACGGCGCTTGAGTCGGCTCGAAGCGGACGTCTCCCTCTTGTCGGTTCTACTCCTGAACTTCCAGGGATAGCCCCTGGTGTGTTTACTCCTGGACCGACACATGGCAGCTGGGTGTATACACCTCTTCCTGTGGGCGCTAGCAGTGCCAGAGGCACCGCTGTAACTGGCTGTACGGGTCCCCCTGAGACCTCGACTCCTGGGAACGGCCAAGCTTTTCCTCCCCTGGCGTCCTACGGGGCGGGAAGCTCCAAGACCGGTAACTGGAGCAGCCGGAGGCGGCGGCGTCGTCGTCGTCGCTCTAGCACCAGCGAGACCAGTTCCTCCAGCTCTGAGAAGGGATACGACTGGGACGCATCCCCTGGTCCCACCCGGCGCAGGCTGGTCGACTTTGACTTCCCTGCCCACCAAGTGGGGGATGCCACCCTGACCAAGGTCACGTAATGGGGTAACTAACGGCTGGAGAACCAAGACCAAGATTATACCCGGAAGATGGCCAAGAAGATGGCATCCCTGAACCGGCGCATGCAGCCGAGTTTCGGGGGACATCCTAAGTTTTCCGGGAACAAGCCGGCGCTTATCTTTGCCTTCCTGCGCCGGGTTGTCAAGGCATGCAACGACAAGGATGTGTCTGAGGGCAAGGCACTCTACCTCCTGGTTAAATTCATGACCGGAGAAGCGGAACAGCGGTTCGCACTTTTACCAGACTCAGCCGGACGCATCGTCGGGCGTACCCTTGGGAGCTATCCGGAAGCGGTCAACTGGCTCCTGTCAAACCACGCGGACGCGGACTCCCTGCGCAAGGCAGTGGGTAAGTTGAACCGGGCAACCATGGAACGACAAGAGACTCCAGAGGCCTTCGCCCGCCGTGTCCGGGAGATGAGCGAGGCTTGTGGCAACTTTTACCTTGAGGACAGGCTGAAGATGATCTTCTCGGAAGGGCTTCCTGAATACCTTCAAGTGGATGCTGAAAACTACAACCAGGAACACCAAGACCATACCTTCCAGCAGCTGATGGCCTACACCCAGAGCAAGTTCCGGCAAGCCAAGGCCCTCCAAGCTCTCATGGTATCAACTCCCAAGCCGTTGTCGCGAGTTCGTCCCGGACCCGACAAGTATAAGGGAGGTGATAGCCCTGCACCGGTACTGGCAGTTGGCGAGACCTCACCCGTGGCGTCAGGAGACAAGTGGGGCGGCTTTGTCTCTAAGGAGCAACCTTCCTTGGTCGCCCCAAAACAAGTCAAGAACCAGCGGTTCCGGTCTTGTTGGCTGTGCCAGAAGGAGGACCATATGTCCTACCAGTGCCCGACCATCCCCAAGGACTTCCGGGAGAAGCTCAAGCGACAAGGAATGGTGTTTGCGAAGGCAGTCAACTGGGCTGACCGGCGAGCACCCTCCAAGACGGACAAGGCACAGGTACACGCAATCCGGGTGGCAACCTTGCACAGCATCACGGAGGCTCTGGCGCAGGAAGCTCTTACGGACTTTGACCTGAAGACCGAGACCTCCAAGGGATCCTCGGACCCGGGAAACGAGTAGGGCAGGCGCTCTCGCCAAGTGTCTTCCCGAATCTCCGACGGCAGGGTACTTCTACCCGTTCTCCCCCTGCGTACCGGGAGAAGGGACGGCAGTTACCTGCTCAACTGGTAGTCGCCTGGACACCCTGTTTGATCAAGGGGACCTTGCTTGTCCTGCGTAAGGAAAACCTCATGAACAATGCTCGTATGCGTGTGGGGGATAGCCTCCCCCAAGCTGTTACTCCGGTGGTTGACACGGGAGCCGGACGAAGCGTCATCACTGAAAACCTGCTACCTCCGGGCTGGCGTCGACATTCCTGGAGAGCTCCTACCAACACCCGGATTGTAGACGCTTCGGGTCAAACCCTACGACCACTTGGCCGCCTTCTTGTCGTCATCTATGTCAACAATGAACCAATGCTTTTTCCCTTTCTAGTATTCAAGACCCTCTCAGTCCCCCTCATCCTAGGCTGGGACTTCCAGAAGCAGCATGTCAAGAGTATCCTGCCCGGAGAAGGAAAGGTGCAGTTCAACCATGGGATTGTGTCACCGGTGCTGGAGCATCTGGACGCCAAGGTTCGTGTAGTCCAGAACAAGAAGGACCGCATGTTACCCTCTACCTTGACTCTCTTCAAACCGGTGCTCCTCCCTCCTCGTTCGGAGACCAAGGTTCAAGTGACCATCCCGACTACGGGTCAATGCCTGATCTATGGACGTAAGGAATTTCTGGCGAAACACCGGTTATACTTGGCCCACGGACATCACAAGAAGGTGGAGAGACACACCCCATTCTCGGTCCTAATCGTCAACGTGAGCCGGAAGCCGATAACTCTCGCCAAGGGCACTCGAGTTGGAACAGCAGAACCTTACCGAGGGTCTGCCCGTGCCATGAGCAAGGAGGACCTCTTGAACCTGCAACAAGAACTGGCATCCTACCTAACCGCCCTAGACGTACCTTGGGGACAAGAGCAGGCCGGCAGCGCTACCCCGAAACCTGATCAAGCTCCACCCAGGATGCCGAATGTCAACCAAGAAAATGTCCCTCCCGACCTGAAGGAGGCGCTGGAGAAGCTTCTACAGGAATATCTGCACCTGTGGTCTGGAGAGCTGGGCAGGATGGACGCCACCCTACATCGGATTCAACTCAAGCCGGATGCCAAGCCAGTGCACCTGCAACCGTATCGGGCTGGACCCCATCGCCGGGATGAGATTGAGAAGCAGGTTAACAAGATGCTCAAGATGGATGTTATCGAGCCGTCTGATGGCGAGGGGGCCTTCCCGGTGGTAGTCGTCCCGAAACCTGGCGGTCACTTCCGCTTCTGCGTTGATGACAGACGGCTGAACGAGATGACAGTCAAGGATGCATACCCGATACCCCGGATGGACGATTGCATCGACTTCCTTGGTGATGCCACCCTCTTCTCGACTCTGGATTGTAATGCCGGTTACTGGCAGATCCCTCTGGCTGACGAGGACAAGGACAAGACCATCTTCACGTGCCATATGGGGCTATTCCGGTGCAAGCGTCTTCCTTTTAGTCTCACCAATGCTCCGGCTACCTTCCAGAGAGCCATTGACATCATCCTGTCGGGAGTCTCACCAATGCTCCGGCTACCTTCCAGAGAGCCATTGACATCATCCTGTCGGGGCTAAGGTGGAGAACATGTTTGGTCTACCTGGACGACATTATCGTTTTCTCCAAGACCCCAGCGGAGCACCTAGAGCACCTTCGAGAGGTCCTGGCTCTCCTATCCAAGGATGGAGGTACCCTGAAGGCCGAGAAGCGCCACCTGTTTGAGACGGAAGTGGAGTACCTGGGGCACGTGTTGAGTCCAGGGGAGCTCCGGGTCAACGAAAAGAAAATCAATGCCCACCGGCAAGCCCGGCAAACTAAGACCCAGACGAAACTCAAGAGCTTTCTGGGTATGTGCAACGTCTACCGCCGGCTCGTACGGGACTATGCCCTGATTGCCCGGCCATTGACCAAGCTCACCAGCAAGAAGCTCCCCGCACGACTCCCGGTGTTCGACGAGAAGCAGACCGCTGCCTTCGAGGAGCTCAAGAAGCGCCTGACCACGACTCCAGTACTGGCGTTACCCAAGCGGGAGGGCCAGTTTGTGCTAGAGACTGATGCCTGTGGCGTCCAGGTGGGGTGCTCTCTACTCCAGCAACAACCTGATGGGCACTTCCTCCCGATAGGCTACTACAGTCGCGTCCTGACTCCAGCCGAGAAGAACTATTCCAGAACGGAGCGCGAATGCTTGGCGGTCGTCTGGGCTTGCTTCCTGTTACACCCCTATCTGGAAGTACAAGAGTTCCTAATCCGGACGGACCACGCCAGCTTAAGGTGGCTGCTATGTGTGGACAGCAGCCAAGGAAGGGTCGCCCGGTGGCGTCTACGCCTCTCGGAATTCAAGTACAAGGTTTGCCACAGAGCAGGGAGGGAGCACCACTGCGCCGACACCATGTCCCGGTTGGAGACTCCTGCAGCCGATACAGGCCCTATCCCGGAGGAAATACCGTGTTTCATCCTCCCGAATGTCGGACGTGGTTGGCATGCTCCCTTGTATGAGACACCTGAAGCTCACCAACCGGTAACTATTCACCGGATGCTGGAGGCACAGCTTACGGATCCTCATTGCTTGGAGCTTCGCCACCAGATGGACCTGAACCGGAATAGTTGCTTCTCCGAATCTATGGATGGACTCGTGATACGGGTGTCACCCTTCGATGGGGCAACTCAAGTCTACGTACCCCGAAGTCTACGAACTGGCATCCTCCGCCTGGAACATGCGTCTCCCAAGGCCCGACACACTGGCATCAACCGGATGTACAGTCGGTACCCAATATTATCCGTACGCTTTTGGAAGCAATTAGAGGTGCCAAATCCAGCTGCCCGATGCGGCTTATGGCACCAGATTGCCCCATTCGGCGCGTAGTCGCGCCCAAGTGCCACAGCACCGTCCGTGTATGTGAGCTCACAGCTCAGCGCCCAGGACCCCGCCGTGGTCGGCAGGCACCATGGCGGGCTCATCGCGTCGCCCTCTGTCCGACGGTGAGCGCGCGGTCATCGCTGGCCTTCTCCATCAGAAGAAATCTTTCCGGGCCATCGGTACGGATTTAGGGCGTTCCAAGAGCACCATCGCCTACGCAGCTATGGACATCCGCACGGAGTCCGCCCGCGCCAGGGTGGACAAGCGCGGTCGCTCCAAGGTTTTGACGGACCGTGAGCTCTGTAACCTCAAGCGGGCGCTTGACACAGACGGGTTTTCCTCTGTGGCATCCCTGCAGGAGATGGTGAATAACACGCGCACCCAAGCGACGGGAGGGCCCGAGAAGGGACCAGTGTCAGTCTCCGCTGTCCGCAGGGCCGTCCGGAGCTTGGTTTTTTACTCCAGGGTAGCGGTTAAGAAGCCCTTCCTGTCTGCCAAGAACATCTCCAAGCGCCTTGTGTCGGCCACTGCGCACCGCGGCTGGATGGCTCTGCGCGACGGGTGGGACGCCATTCCTGCTTCGTTTTTCAAGTCTCTTGTGGAGTCGATGCCCTGTCGTGTGGGGGGTGTGATAGCCGCTGGGGGAGCTAGCACCAAGTATTGACCAGCCCAGGGCCTGGATTCGATGGGTGGCCTGTCGTCAAATCGATCCGTACGGATCTCGTTTTTCGCCGTACGGATAATATTTGGTACCGACTGTATGCCTCGATGCGGCGACACTACTACTGGGAAACGATGGCAAGTGACGTCCACAAACACCTAGAGGCTTGTGTCTCCTGTGCAAGGAACCGGCTTATCCAGAGCAAAAAGACTTCTGAGCTACGCCTGTTTTCTGCGGCGGAGCCCTTTGCAAGCTTGAGTATGCACGTCCTGGGGCCCCTACCTCAGACATCCAGTGGCAACCTATACCTGCTCATTATCTGTGAACGGTTCTCCAAGTTCACCCGAGCAATCCCGCTAAGAACCATCACGGCCCAGAACGTTACGTCGGCCTTCTGCGAGTACTGGATAGCTGCCTATGGCCCTTCAAACTCTATCTTAACGAACAACGGTCCCCAGCTTGCATCCCTGTTCGTCCAAGGAGTCTGTGACCTGATGGGTATCAAGAACTTGTTCACTACGACGAATCACCCACAAACGAACGGCCAGGTGGAACGATTCAACCTGACCCTGGTGGACTTGCTACGGCACTACGTCGAGGAGCATCGAGAAGACTGGGACGAGCTCCTGGCTGTCCTCGCGCTAGCGCACAGCTCTCGGGTTCACCGGACAACGGGGGTCGCTCCACTATACTTTGTCACCCCAAGACGGCTGATCAACTTCTCCCTGGAAAGAATACCAGACGGTCTCCAGCCTGCCCTGAAGTTGGGCCCCAAGGCAAAGGATGAGTTCCTGGAACAACTGAAGATCATGCTCCCAAAAGTCAAGAAATCAATCGCGAATACCCAGGAGCGATACAAGCGGGACTATGACAAGTGTGTTCGGGAGAAGAACAAGGAACTGGGTGGTGGCGACTGGGTTTTTGTGGACAATGATAGCAAGACCCGGGAGAAGCTGGACTCCAAGACGGATGGGCCCTATGAGATCCTGAGTACTGTCGGCTGGACATTCCTTCTAGACGTGGGTGGCTCCCCGTACCGGATGAGCAGCGACCATGTCACCCGAGCTCCACCGCCAAGCAAACGGGGCCTGACCCGGCGCAAGCGTGCCGCAGTACCCTGGTTATCCCAAGAAGAAGGCCGAGAATATGTCTACGTCAAGTTCGTTGACCATGCATGGAGAGACGGGCGCTTGTACCTGCGAGTACGCTGGTTCGGTGTCACCCCGGTTGATGATACCTGGGAGCCCTCCAACCGGTTGCCAATTGCGGACGTTTGCGCCTACATGCGTCGGAACGGGATTGAAGGCACTCCGGTGGCCAGAGCGGGCAAGACCCTGGAATCGGACTCCGAAGATGAAGAGAAGGAAAGAGCTGATCAAGACCCGCGGGACGAGCCGAGCTCACCCGCAACGGACGCGGAACAACAGGAGTAAGAAAAAGGGAACGGATGTATTAAGGAAAACACGCAATACAAGCATGGAACTGCCAGAACACAAGCAAGCACCCGCTCGAGCAACCCTTCTCTCCGCCTCTTCCCTCCTCCCTTCTCCCTGGACTATCACCCTCCTTGCCTCCAAGTGCTACTCCCGGCGCGGACGCTGCGCCGCGGGAGCGTCCTCCAGCGCCGCCTCCGCTGCACGACGGGACCCAGTGGAAGACGGGATGACATAGTGCGGCGGGCGAGGCGCTTCCACGTACTACGCCATCGGAGCAGCACCCGTAGTCGCCGGGCGCTCCCGCTCCTCCAGATACGCCTGCCGGCGCCCCTGGAAACTAGTGAAGGTCCCCGGCCAATGCTGGGCCAAGCCATGCCGGGTCAGGGTTGCCAGGAGATTACTAACCACCGGACTGTCCGACATCTGGCCGCTGTCCGCACAAGCAAACACCTGGTCGACCACGTCGTTCAAGAAGCTGGCATATGTGCCTAGCACCAAGGAAGACCCGACGCCCTCGACCTGCACCGGAAGACGGCCCAGCTGGTCCTCGATCATGCCGACGTTGTACTGGTCGCACGTCGGGCCACCTTGGGTCAGGTACCAGTCGGGCACCCAAAAGCGGGAAAGGCGCAAAGTCGGCGCCGGGATCTAGAACCGACCCGAGGTTGCCACAGCCGGATGGTTAGCAGCGGCGCCCGAAACCGGAGCTCCCAACTCAAAAGTGGGCACCGGGCCGCCACCAGGCGTAGAAGGTGGCCGAGGAGGAACGGCCGAAGTAGCCGGCGACCGGATGGCAACGCCAAGAGCCGCAGCAGACAAGAGCGGTGGCGGAGGAGCCTGAAGCACTGGCACAGGTAGAGCTGGGCGCTTACGCGCCGGCGACGGCAAAGGCGAAGCAACCGGGGCGACAGGCGCAACTGGAGGAAGTAACGGAAGTTACTGAAGGACGTTGAGCCGCTGCAGACGCCCGAGCGACCGCCGCGGCCCATCCCGACTCTTGCACCGGCGGCCCAGTCGGCAAAAGATCCAGAGCGGCTGGCACAGGAAGACCTCCCAGCTGCGGCCACGCCGGCAGCGGCGCCGCCAGCTGCACCTTGGCCGGGGAAGACTGGTAGACCACCTGCACCCAACCTGAGCCATCCCGGTGCGGGCTGTTCTGGTCGGCGATCATGTTCAAGAAGCTCCGGTCATGCACCGGGAGTTGACGCCGGAAGTCGATCATCGCCTGGAAGAGCTCCTTGTATTCCTCGTCCTGGCTGCACAGGAAGTCGACGGTCAACTTGTCGACGATCCAGACCATCATGAAGTCTGGGAGAAGCCATTGCCGGTTGGACACCAAGACCTCGTGGAGCCAGTGGTTGGCGGCCAAGACCCTCATCTCGGACGTGTACATCATGTTCGGCATGGAATGGAAGAAGCCCTCGATCGACGCCTGGGTCAGGGCGTCCAGGAAATACCACGCAAAGGGGATGCTGGACGGAGCAAACCCGACCGGGATCTAGACTTCCTGCTGCTGCGGGATGACCTTGGGGTAGTACGCCGCCCGGTTGGCCTTGTCCAGCTTCCAGAACTCTTGATGGTTGCAGCTCACGATGTTGTCCCGCTGGCGCCCACGCCGCTCGCCTTGCTCCCGCGCCGGCGACAACATGGAGTACTTCCGGGTCAAGGAAGGCGGGTCCAGAGCGACCATCCCCGGATTGGGATCACACGTCAGGCTCATCGACCCCTTGAGCGCCTCGTCCCAGACCTTGAGCGCCCGTTGGACGTAACCTTCCTCCTCCGGCCACCGGAGAACGGATGCAGACACGCGGCGCTCGGTCAAGGGGAGATCCAGCACCAGCGCGAAGGGGAGGTCTTCCAGAGGGGCAACCCAAGAAGAACCCGAAAAGCTCTGGGAGCGGTCTTGAGCCAGGCGCGTCTGGTCCGCCGCGTGGAGACGCGTCTTGTCCATCTCCGTCAAGACCCCGCGCTGGAGTTCCTTGCGCCAGATGACCAGACAATCTTGCTGGCACTGGGCCGCGCTGGCGTTGCCGACCACCGTAGAGTAGCGCCGGCACGCCAGAGGATCCTGCCCAAGAAGCATCTCCGGGAGACCCGCCGGGGGGGTGTCAACCGGGCGCGACGCTGAAGCCGGGGGAACTCGATCCGCCTCCGCCGTGGCGACCGATGCCAGCACCGACATTCGAGGAACCGGAGGAAGGAGAGGGGCAAGGCTACCCGGGCGCTCCTCCGCAACACTCGCCGATGGAGCCGCGGGCCAAACCAAGATCTCGGAGCTGGACATGTCGTCCAGAATCCGAGGGAACGGGAATGTCAAGGTGAAGGAGGGGGGGGGGGGCAGGGCTGGAGAAGGCGATCGCGCTCGGGGTGAAGACGATCGACCTCGGCACCGGTGTGGACGTGCTCGAGTCTGTGCACGGTGGCACCTGGTACAGCCCGAGGACGTGCCGGACAAGGGATGGAGCAATGTAGCATCCCTGGCCCCGACTTGGCGTCGACCCGGGATGGCGACACGAGGGCACCAGGTGCCAGAACACGCCCGCCGTGTGGGGATGGTTGGCGGCCGTGGCCCGTGCCCGGCACTGGGATGCGGAGGACTACGCTACCCACACGTGAGAGAGGGATTTTTTGAAGGGTTTTTGCATATTTGTGAGGGACTTGATTTGAGAGAATTTGAGTGTAAGATTAGTGAGTGGGAATAGAATTAGTAGTGATAGTGGCCCTCGACCTGACGAGGTTAGACTCGGGTCGGGGCCACTCGGGGTTATGGGGGGGCTACCTGGCCAACGTGCCGAGGCTCCCCCAGATGCACGTTAAGAGGGACAGCGAGGCGCCCTTGGCCCGCGCCCTCAGGAAAAAGACAAGTGCGCGTTTGCTTTCCTCTTCCCCGTGTGCACTACCGTGCGTATCTGTTGGCTTTGCGAGCAGGCTCGTGAGGCAGCAGGGATACCACTCTCGTAGTTCCCGTTGCTTTGCTACCTGTCCCTTTCCCCCGAGGGATATTGACACGTGTCTGAGAGGAAAGAGCTTTATACCACAGTATGCCTCGATGCGGCGACACTACTACTGGGAAGCGATGGCAAGTGACGTCCACAAGCATCTAGAGGCATGTGTCTCCTGTGCAAGGAGCCGGTTGACCCAGAGGAAGAAGACTTCTAAGCTACGCCTGTTTTCTGCGGCGGAGCCCTTTGCAAGCTTGAGTATGCACGTCCTGGGGCCCCTACCTCAGACATCCAGTGGCAACCTATACCTGCTCATTATCTGTGAACGGTTCTCCAAGTTTACCCGAGCAATCCCGCTAAGAACCATCACGGCCCAGAACGTTACACGTTACGTCGGCCTTCTGCGAGTACTGGATAGCTGCCTATGGCCCTTCAAACTCTATCTTAACGAACAACGGTCCCCAGCTTGCATCCCTGTTCGTCCAAGGAGTCTGTGACCAGATGGGTATGAAAACCATGCTAACTACGACGTACCACCCGCAAACGAATGGTCAAGTGGAACGAATCAACCGGACCCTAGTGGACATGCTTCGGCACTCCGTTGAGGAGTGTAGCATAACGCAAAATCACTATTCGGCTGACCTAAAAGGTAGGTAACTGTAATGAGATGGGGACAAAACCCCTAATCTGGCCGGGGACGTCAGGGGTTTCGCCCGGTTGCCTATTGGTTTGAGCGCGCCATTCCGCTCACTTCTCAGGGGCCCGCGTTCGATTCAGACTCTCCGATATCTACTTTTTCGCTCTTCCACGAGGAGCATCAAGAAGACTGGGACGAGTTCCTGGCCGCGCTCACTCAAGCCTTCAACTCTAGTGTTCACCGGACAACAGGGGTAGCTCCACTAAATTTTGTTACCCCAAGTCGGCTGACCAACTTCTCCCTGGAAAGAATACCAGACGGTCTCCAGCCTTTTCTGAAGCCGGGCCCCAAGGCAAAGGACGAGTTTCTGGAACAACTGAAGCTTCTTCTCCCACGCGTGAAGGAGGCAATTGCGAAGACCTAAGAGCGCTACAAGCGGAACTATGACAAGGGTGTCCGGGAAAAGAACAAGGAACTGGGTGATGATGACTGAGTTTTCGTGGATAACCACAGCGAGACCCGGGAGAAGCTGGACTCCAATGATGGATGGGCCCTATGAGATCCTGAGTGCGGACGGCTGAGCATTCCTTCTAGACGTGGATGGCTCCCCGTGCCGGGTGAGCATCACTCGAGCCCCACCGCCAAGCAAGCGGGACCTGACCCGGCGTAAGCGCGCCGCAGTACCCTGGTTATCCCGACAAGAAGGTCGAGAGTACGTCTACGTCAAGTTTGTAGACCATGCCTGGATGGAGGGACGCCTGGACCTGCGGGTGCGCTGGTTCGGCTTCAACCCATGTGATGATTCCTGGGAGCCTTTCAACCGGTTGCCCATTGCTGATGTCTACGCCTTCACACGACGGAACGGGATTGAAGGCACTCCGGTGGCCAGAGCTGGCAAGATCCTAGAGTCAGACTCGGAGGGTGACGAGAAGGAAGGAGCTGACCAGGGTTTGCTGGACGAGGCGAGCTCGGCCGCGACGGACGCGAAACAAGAAGACAATGAAGAGGGAACGAGTGTATCAAGGAAACAAGCACTCTAAGCATGGAACTACTAGAAAACAAGCAAGCACCCGGTTAAGCAACCGTTCTCTCCGCATCTTCCTTCCTCCCTTCTCCCTTGACTCCAACGTTCCTCGCCCTCAAGTATCACTCCCGGCGCGCGCGCTGTGCCGCAGGAGCGTCCTCCAGCGCCTCATCAGCAGCACGACGGGACCAAGAGGATGACGGGATGACGACGTAAGGCGGTCGAGACGCCTCGACGTACTCCGCCGACAGAACAGCACTAGTGGCCGCCGGACGCTCCCGCTCCACCAAGTACAGCCGCCGACGCACCTGGAAACTCGTGAAGGTCCCTGACCAGCGCTGGGCCAAGCCATGCCGGGTCAAGGTCGCAAGGAGCTCACCAACCACCGGACTGTCCGACATCTGGCCGCTGTCCGCACAAGCAAACACCTGGTCGACCACGTCGTTCAAAATGCTGGCATACGTGCCTAGCACCAAGGAACACCCAACGCCCTCAACCTGTACCGGAAGTCGGCCCAGCTGATCCTCGATCATGCCCACGTCGTACCGGTCCCACGCCAGGCGACCTTGAGTCAGGTACCAGTCGGGCACCCGGAAGCGGGAAAGGCGTAGCGTAGGAACCGGAATCTCCAGCCGACCTGAGAACGCCACACCCGGACGGCTAGCACCGACGCCGCAAAGAGGAGTACCCAACTCAAGGGTGGGCACCGAGCCGCTACCAGCCGTGGAAGTCGCACGAGGAAGAGCGCCTGGGGTAGTAGGCGACCGGATGGTACCGCCGGGAGCAACGCCGAAAGCCGCAGCAGGCAAATGCGGTGCCGGAAGAGCCTGAAGCACAAGTGCAGGAAGGGCCTGGCGTGCATGCGCCGGCGGCGGCGAAGGCGAAGCTACCGGTGCACCAGGAGCAATCGAAGGAACTTGAACGCCTGCAGACGCCCGACCAACAGCCTTAGCCCACCCTGACTCTTGTACCGGTGGAACAGGTGGCAGCGGGTCCAAGGCGGCCGGCGCTGGAAGACCTCCCAGCTGCGGCCACGCCGGCAGCGGCGTTGCCAGGTGGTTCTTGGCTGGAGAAGTCTGGTAGACCACCTGCACCCAACCTGAGCCGTCCCGACGCGGACTGTTCTGGTCCGCGATCGAGCTCAAGAAGGTCCGGTCGTGCACCGGGAGTTGACGCCGGAAGTTCATCATCGCCTGGAAAAGTGTCATGTACTGTACACCTTGGCTGCACAAGAAGTCGACGGTCAGCTTCTCGACAATCCAGACCATCATCAAGTCCGAGAGAAGCCAAAGCCGGTTGGACACCATGACCTCGTGAAGCCAGTTTTTGGCCGCCAAGGCCCTCATCTCGGAGGTGTACATCATGTACGGGATCGAGTGAAAGAAGCCCTTGATCGACGCCTGGGTCAGGGCGTCCAGGAAGCACCACGTGAAGGGGATGCTCGATGGTGCAAACCCGACCAGGATCTCGGCTTCATGCTGCTGCGGGATGACCTTGGGGTAGTACGCCGCCCGGTTGGCCTTGTCCAGCCTCCAAAACTCTTGGTGGTTGCAGCTCACGATGTTGTCCCGCTGGCGCCCGCGCCGCTCGCCTTGCTTCCGCGCCGGCAACAACATGAAGTATTTCCGGGTCAAGAAGGGTGGCTCCAGAGCGACCATCTCCGGATGGGGATCACACGTCAAGTTCCCCGGTCCCTTGAGCGCCTTTTCTCAAGCCTTGAGCGCCCGCTGGACATAGCCCATCTCCTCCGGCCACCAAAGCACGGACACAGAAACTCGGCGCTCGGTAAAGGGCAGATCCAGCATCAGCGCAAAGGGGAGGTCCTCAAGGCGGGCAACCAAAGACGAACCAAAAAAGCTCTGGGAGCGGTCATGGGCCAGGCGCATTTGGTCCGCCGCGTGCAGACGCGTCTTGTCCATCTCCGTCAAGACCTCGCGCTGGAGTTCCTTGCGCCAGATGGCCAGGCAGTCCTGCTGGCACCGGACCGCGCTGACGTTCCCGACCACCGTGGTGTAGCGCCGGGCCGCCAGGGGATCGTGACCGAGAAGCATCTCCAGGAGACCCACCGGGGGGGTCTCGACCGGGCGCGACGCCGGAGCCGGGGGCACTTGATGGCACTTGATCCGCCTCCTCCGCCGTAACGACCGGCGTCCGCGCCGACACCCGAGGAACCGGAGGCAGGAGAGGGGCACTACCACCCGAGTTCCCCCCCGCGGAACCCGCCACCGGAGCCACGGGCCCAACCTGAATCTCGGAGCTGGACGTACCGTCGAGAACTAAGGGGAACGGGAAGGCCCAGGTGAAGGAAGGAGGAGTCGGGGGCAGAGGGAAGGTGATCACGGCTCAGGATAAAGCCGCTCGACCTCGGCACCGATGTGGACGTGCTCGAGTCTGTGCACGGTGGCACCTGGTACGGCCCGAGGACGTGCCGGGCAAGGGAGGGAGCAATGTAGCATCCCTGGCCCCGACTTGGCGTCGACCCGGGATGGCGACACGAGGGCACCAGGTGCCAGAACACGCCCGCCGTGTGGGGATGGTTGGCGGCCGTGGCCCGTGCCCGGCACTAGGATGCGGAGGACTACGCTACCCACACGTGAGAGAGGGATTTTTTGAAGGGTTTTTGCATATTTGTGAGGGACTTGATTTGAGAGAATTTGAGTGTAAGATTAGTGAGTGGGAATAGAATTAGTAGTGATAGTGGCCCTCGACCTGACGAGGTTAGACTCGGGTCGGGGCCACTCGGGGTTATGGGGGGGCTACCTGGCCAACGTGCTGAGGCTCCCCCAGATGCACGTTAAGAGGGACAGCGAGGCGCCCTTGGCCCGCGCCCTCAGGAAAAAGACAAGTGCGCGTTTGCTTTCCTCTTCCCCGTGTGCACTACCGTGCGTATCTGTTGGCTCTGCCAGCAGGCACGTGAGGCAACAGGCATACCACTCTCGTAGTTCCCGTTTCTGTGTTACCTGTCCCTTTCCCCCGAGGGATATTGACACGTGTCTGAGAGGATCGAGTTTTATACCACAATCCCCGCTGGAACCCCCCCAAGAATGGGGGGAGCATACAGCAATATCTGGCAGAGGGATTATGCCCGCCCGATTGGAGATTGGCCTTCTGGCCTGTGAAGCGAAGGTATCTAGGGCGGGCTACTTCCGCCGCAAACTGGCCGATTCTTAGTGAGATCCCTCCACTGAGCGTATTTTGCGTGGAGAGATGTGCTGGAGGGTTCTGAGTGTTTTGATTGAGTGTTTAGTGTAGGGAGTGTTGGCCCGCACCCCGGGGGCCCACAGCGGGCCCTGGACCGGCGGGCCAAAGAGGGATATCGGCGCGTGGAGCTGTGCTCATTGCTTCCCCCTCAGAAAAAATCAACCTTGCGTTACCCTCGTGTTCCCCGTCCCGGACGCTTCCACCTTCGCGTGGAGCTTCACGTTCCGGCTGTTCTGACTCCAGGGTTTATACCCCGGGTTCCCCACCATCTCCTTCAGGAGGATTAGGTATCCCGTTGGTGTGGGCTTACGTCCAGATAACCACCACAGAGCCCAAGACCCACGGGTGTGCGCAGCGCAGCTGCGACGCAACCCCCTCTGATGAGCCCTGTGGCGTGGGGACATAATTGGTGACAATCCTTTTGTCACCAATTTTCTCTAAGCCACTGAGAGGTGTCCACGTAGGCATGAAAAGATTGTGTAATGAAAACCCAGGATGCACACATTTACTAGGTGTCAGGCGGGAGCTGAGGGCACCAGCAAGGTGTCTCGACACACTCGTTCGTGGCCAGCCACACCCTGAGTTCCAGGGAGGGGCTTGAGCCACGATGTTCCGATGTACGGACAAGTCCTGCGCTAGTTTGGATTTCTATTCGCTGGTCCCCTGACGCTTAGGCGCCTACTCCCAGGGGACCAGGGGGGGGGCCGATTCCGAGCCATCCAGGGGGGGGGCTGGTCCCATAAGGCCGAATAGATTCTGCGTACGCGATCATATCGGGCTCGTTTACATCCACCCTGGATATAAACGAGCTGAACAACGCACGAGAGAGCTCCTCAGCATTGTACTGCAATATTCCAATAGTGTATTTCTTCGATCCCGATGTGGAGCATTGCATAAATCTACAGCACTTATCGATTTTCTGTGCGCGCGAACCCGCACCACCTGTCACCATCAATGTGCCACGGACGGGAAATCGGCGACGCCACGGTAGCCTGGTACCGCTCTTTCAACGCTTCACCCTCTCGGGACTGCCTTCTGGGAACGGGCCGCTACAATCAAATCGTGCGATATGTTGATGCTGTTAAACTGTTTGCGCTTCACGCTCGTGGATATTGCTATGACTTCCCCCTCCCCCTCGTCCCCCTCTCCCGCCTCCCCCCCCCGAACCCCCCCCCCCCCCCCCCCGGCGTCGTGTCCGTGCGTCGTAGATACCGCCACCGTCTGCGTCACGTCACCTGCGTGCCCCTCCGTACCCTGCCGGTCTCCTTGTACTCCCCATCTGCGGCCATGAGCATCGGTTGGGCACCATTCTCGCCAGCCCCCCCCGCATCCCCATCCCGCTCCCCCGCCTCCCCCCCGCATCTCTCTTCCTTCACGACGATCCTCCCAGTCGCAGGTCCGCCTCCTCTCTCCGCCCGTCCCCTTCACATCTTTCCTGTCCAAGTCAGAACATGTCTTTTCGTACTTTGTAGGCTCGATGTCGCGATTCCTCTCGCAACCTGCCACAGTACTGCACTTGGTGGTACATCACGTCGGAACAGTACTGTTCCGACTCCGAATGATGACGTAAAGAAGTGGGCTACCTCCTCGGGAAACCCCTGGATATGATCGCGTACGCACTGTATAGAGATAGAATTGGCGGCCGCCATTTCCATCGCCATATCGCGCAAGAATGGCGATGCAGATGGCGAATGGGGGTCAGAAATGGCAGTTTGCTTGTCCGATAGACATGCCCGACGCCAAATATTTGGCGATTTGCGCACCGATAGAGGTGCTCTTGCTTCACCTCAGATGATCCCGACGTCTAGCTTCAATGAAGCCGACGGCTTCATTGACGAGGACGTCGTTGAAGCCGGGTCGACGTCAAAACACAGTGAGCCCCGCAAGTCACGTACCTATCTACCTGAAATCGTCGCTAGTCAATTAGTTAACGATGGTGTGCATGGCATTCAGCTCATTTTACGTTCGCGCTTCTCGGATAGTTCAAATCGGTTCGGAATCAAGCTTTCCTCAGGTGCACTGTGGTTGTCAACGCCTACCCCCTCTCGCCCGCCACGCCCCGCGTCTCGCTACCGAACGCGCTCTTCGCCATGTTTGCTACGTCCGCGCCGCTCGTCGGCTGGGCTGTGCGCTCACCGCCCGCCTGTGCAGCAGCCTGCCTCTGAGGCGACGACGCCCCCCCCTTTTCTCCACCACCCACGTACTCTCTATCCCCCCATTCCCCCCCTATCCCCCCATTCCCCCCCGCCGCCATCCCGCCCCCCCCCCGCCCCCTTCGTCAACCGCCGTGATCGACAATCCCCGGCACGTCCCCCCCGGGCGTCATGGCTACCAACGGCGGCGCCCCCCCCCTCCTGGCGATCACCCCCGGGGGCATCCACTTTGGGGAGGTCGCGCTCGGCGCGACGGCGCCGCTGCGGCTGGCGGCCGCGGCCGGCGACGCGGCCGCCGGTGGGGTGGCGTTTAAAATCAAGACCACCCGGCCGACCCGCTACTGCGTGCGGCCCAACACGGGGGTGGTGGGCGGCGGGCTGGCGGTCGCAGTGGACGTGGAGGTGTGTGTATCGGAACTGCCAGACGTAGGGGGAGGTGGCGGGGGAAGCGCCGGCGGCCTCGGGCGTGACAAGTTCCTAGTGCAGGCCGCGCGAGTGCCCGACGGGTGGGCGGGGGAGGAGCTGGGGGGGACGTTTTGGGGCGCCGCGGCGGCCACGTCGTACAAGCTCCGCGTGTCGAGTGGCGCCGGTGGGGGAGAGCCGTCGCGGTCTGGCGACAGCTACCGCTCTGCCGCCGACGCCGCCGACCCGCCGCCCTCCACTACTGTGGACGCTGCCGCTGCCTCTGCGGCGGCGGCGGCGGCCGCCACATCGGCCGCCGCCGCTGCCATTGCCGCTGCCGCGGCGACCGCCTCAGCAGCGTCTGCCGCCGAGGACCTTCGCCGCCGGCAGGCCGTCGCAGACGCGCAAGAGGCGCAGCTCACCGCCGCCCTCACCACGGTTCGCGCTGACGTTGTGGGCGCCCGCGGGGAGCTGGCCCGCCTCGTCGCGTCGACCGAGGTGGCCGCCGCCGCCGCGGCCGCGCGCGTGGCTGCCCCGCGCGGGGAGGGCGGGGGGGGCGCGGGGGGTGGCGCTGCCTCCGCCGCCGCCCCTGCGGCGGCGGCAGCGGCAGCGCCGGACGCAACGGCAGAGACGGCCGCGGCCGCCGTTGCTGCTGCCGCCGCCCCCCCCTTTTCCAGCGAGAGTGCGACGGTGGACCCGGCCGCCCCGCAGGCGGGGGGGGTGAGCTTTGGCGTCCTTGCGGCGCTGTGTGGCGTGGCGGCGGTGGCGGCCAAGGTGGCGCTTTGACGCGCGCCGCGCGGGCGCGCCAGAAGGCGGGAAGAGTTGGGGGGGGAGGGGGGGGGGCGGGCGCGGAGAGTGGACGGGCGCCCTCTCGGGCGCGCAGAGTGCCCTAACCGCCACGGGTCCGGGCGGCGCTGGTGGCGGCGGCAGCATTGGTGGCAACGACGGACCGGGCAGCACCGCCCAGGTGCTCCCGCATGCGTGTCGGCGTCGCCGACCAAGGTGTGGCGTGGCCGGCGTCGCACCACCGGCGGCTGCGCGCAGCTGTTGGGACTCCCAGACGCGCGCGTCCAAAGCGCGCCGAACGGAGGTGGGGGGGATGGCCTGCCATACCCGCGGGCGGCGCGCGGGCAGGGGGGGGGAGCGCGACGGCGGTAAACTACCCGATAAGACTTACACCTTTCTCGAGAGCCCGGCCCCACGCGTGAGCCGACACGAAGCCTACCGACCGCCCTCCCGCCCCTCCTCCCGCTGTCCCCCTCCCGACGCTGCCAACCGCCTGGGCCGCTGTGCGTGGGGGGCGCTCCCTCCCCGCTAGCCCCCCCATCTCCGCCCTCCCCTCCCCCCACTCCACCTGCCTCTCCTCTCCATCCCTCCACCCTTCCACACCCTCACACCACCCACCCCCCTTCCCCCCGGCTACCGCGTGGCCAGGCTAATAAACTCCTTGCGCAGCGCCGGGTCCGTCCGGAAGACCCCCCGCATGCAGTGGGTGACGGTGGAGGCGCCCACCTTTTGGACCCCTCGCATGACCATGCACATGTGGGTGGCCTCGACGAGAACCGCCACCCCACGCGGGTTGAGGATCTCCGCCACCGCGTCGGCAATCTGCGTCGTCAGCCGCTCCTGCACCTGCAGGCGACGGGCGTAGAGGGTGGCCAGGCGGGCCAACTTGGACAGGCCCACCACTTTGCCATTGGGGATGTACCCAATGTGCACCTTGCCATGGAACGGTACCATGTGGTGCTCACAGAGGGAAAATACGCTGATATCCCGTACCAGCACCAGCTCCGTGTGGTTTTCGTCCCACTCGGCGTCACCGACGAGTGCCGCGGGCTCCGCGTCCGTGTAGCCGCTGGTGAAAAACTGGAGCGCCGCCGCAAAACGGGCGGGCGTCTTGACGAGGCCCTCCCGGTCGGGGTCGTCGTCCAGGCACTCGAGGATGGTGCGGACGGAGCGGGCGATCGTCGCGGACCGCTCGTCAGCGTCCATGTGCTTGCGCTTGCGGGAGGAGCCACCGGCACTGCCAGCGGGAAGGGGGGCGCCGGCGAGGACGGAGGAGGGGGGGGCGGCGGCAGCCACGCCACCAGTACCTCCGCCAGCCGCGGGCACCAGCTGCTGCTGCTGCTGCTGCTGGCAGTGACACCCGAGCGGGGGCGGGCTGGCCTGTGACGCCGTCGCCGATGAGGCCGCCGCCGCCGCCCCATTGGCAACCGGCGGTGGGGGGGGAGTGGCGGCCGCCGCCGCAGGGCGGCACGCGTCCCCCGCGCGCGACACTGCCGCCGTCGCCAGTGGCGGGGAGGCGTGCCCATTGGCAACCGCCCGCCCCCCCGCCGCGCCATTCACGCCCCCTGGTAGCGTCGCGGCCTCGGAAGCAGCAGCAGTGGCGGCGGCGGCGGCGGCAGTGACAGCAGCCGGTGGGGGTGGCGCCCCGCGCAACGCAGTGGTAGCGGCGGCGGCAGCGACAGCGGCGGCCGTGGCAGCCCCGGCGGTTCCGCCGGCGGCCGCAATGGGGGCGCCGTCAGCCGCCGGGGACCCCCCCCCCGGCAGACCACACTTGCCAGCTGCCGTCGTCGTCGCCAAGCGCCCGTCTGCAGGAACCCCATCATGCATGCTCCCGAGTGGAGGGGGGGGAGGTGGTGGGGGGGGCGGGGGGCATGCGGGTGCAAGTCGTCCAAACGCACACGCAAGCAAAAGTTACCGGCAACAAAAAGCGACGACGGAAGGGGCGGGGGAAGGCCAGAGAGCGGAGGAGTGGAGGGAGAAAAAGGGTGGGAAATGGGGGAACAAGAGGGAGGCAAAGAGGGAGGGAGAGGGAGCGCAACAACAGCAGCCACACCGGGGCGGGAGGGGGTGGAAAGGGGGTGGGTGCGGAGGGGGAGTGGGAGTGGGGCGTAGGGCGGTGCTGCCGCGCAGTCGCCGGCACCCGATTCCCTTACGCCAGCGACAAACCAGCGGCCTGGCCGAGGACGGCGCCCTGTAGAGGGCGCGGGTAAACGCGGCGGCCGAGCAGACCACCACCGACTGGCGTCGACACCAAGGCAGAGTGGAGGGCCGGAAGGAGGGGGAGGAGCGTTGCAGGGGATGGAAGGTGGGAGAGGGTGAGAGGGGGGCCGGGCAGAGGTGGAGGTGGGCGGGGGAAGGCGGGGAGGGGGGGGGGGGGGGGGGGGGGGTCGGGTGGGGGCAGGCGCACCACGGCTGCAGCCGCGTCACGTCGGTGGCGGTGCGGGGAGGTCTCCCTTCCCCCCCGCCGGCGACGCCGCCCAATGGCGCGCGGCTGCACGCACGCCAATGGGCCGCCGGGGCTCGGGCGGCGGCGGCCGGGCCGCCAATGAGTGGGGGGGGGTGCAGGAGAGCCGCCGGTGCCACGGCGGCGCGCCGCGACAAACGGCGGTGGGGCGGGAACTGTGGCATCTCCTTGGGGTATAGATAGATAGGGGAGCGGGGAGCGTGCCCAGTCGATCGGCGTTGGAGGTTGTTGTTGGGCCGGTTGGGCTGGGCAACAAAAAGAAAGAAATATAAAAAACAGAGGAAGAGGGGCCTCATGCACGAACCAGTCGTCGAGGGGGGAAGGCAAGACCGACGGTGGAAAGAAGGAATGGCAGGCGACCAGTTCCACTCGCGGCGGCTTCCACTTGGAATGACTCACGGAGTGTTGACCGAAATAGAGGTGCACGATGAAAACTTTGGTGTGAAACCGTGTGGTTTGGACTTACTCGAGGTCTGCGGGGTGTGTCGTTCCGTGGTTGCCATTGTTTTATAGTGCGTCCCGTAAAAAGTGGACGTGCACGTGTCGTGATCATGTCAAATATCGGCCACTGGACCAATCAAACCCACACTGCACGACCTGTGCACGTCCACTTTTTACGGGACGCACAATATCCGTGGGTGTCAATGTGGTAGATTCTCACAGCGTAGTACCCTAATCTAAAGGCTAGGGAAATAAGGATAGGCTCGATAATATCATAATATTATAACCACGTGGCATTTTTAATTTTGCCACGTGGAGTCGGACCTTGGCGCAACGCTCAGCGTGTTCAAAATCGGGAGGTCCTGCCGCCGCTGCAACCTGGCATATGCTCGGGAGCAGCGCCCCCCCCTACGATCCCCCTCCCAAGGCGCCGACCCCCGCGTCAAGGGGGGGATCGACCCCTTTGCTGGTGTCCAGCCGAGGAACTCGGCGTTCCTTGACAGGATGGCCAAAACCTGGTGGTGTGGGTGTAACCAGTTTTTCACAGGTACCTTTCGGGCCTGCCCCCACGCAGGACCCGTACGGGCATTAGGTGGGGTGCAACAATGCATGAAAGTGTGCCGAGGGGCTTGAAAGGCTTGCTAAATAAGCCGCGGTCGGGCGTACAGCTATCCTTTCGGACCACCATCGGGCGTCCAGCTGTGGATTCTGCAGTTTTGCACCCTTGATAAATAGATGCCAAACAAGCAGTCAATCTCCTGTGCTGCCGGACTCCATCGTTCAGAGGGGGTGGTAGTCTGAGAGCCGGCTGACGCCCAGGACCCGACATGGATTGGATTTGTTTACATTGAGAGTTTGTTTGCCTTGAGATCCTTGGCGATCGACGTATCTAGATACAGTATCTATGTACGTATACGTACATACATATGTACGTAGATGTACTGTACATTAGAGACTTCCAGCAACGCGGAATCCCATAAGAATACGTTATTCTCATGCCAAGTAGAAGTCTATCTAGATATGTCCCGCGTACGGAATTCTGGTATGGAGTGACCCCTTGTTTTGGCGTTTCTGGCAGCTTTAACCTACAGGGTGTTCATCTCAGAAGTACGTACTGGATGCCACATGGGGAGCCTTGACTGCAATGAGCCCTCCGTTCGGCCAGACTGCCACTTGGCGCGCAGTGGTCCCCTCAGGGAGAGCCCGCCGAACCTGCAGCGACTCGTGCTAGCGCCAGCCTTCGTGCCACCGCCTACGGCGCCTCCGCATCCTCCCTCGCCCTCCCCACCACCACGCACTTTCCCTCTTTCTCGCTTCACCTGCGCTCAACAGCTTCATCCTCCCCGTCGCCCCTCCTCCCTCTCGTCGTCTCTTTATATCCACCTCGCTCCCCGTTTTACTTATCGCCGCTCTGCCCCTCATCTGCGCAATTGCGTCGCCCTCACCTTCCTTCTTGTAGAAAAGAAGCGCGATGGAGGCTGGGGATGTAGGACGGGCAGCGAAAGGACGTGCAGTTGATGCCCCATGGGCCGAGAGCGGCGGGTGAGGTGTGATGATGGCCATGGTAGAAAGTAGAGCAGCGACATCAGCGTCATCATTGTATTGCAGTTCTCCCAATTTTGTCCCATGTGGACAAGAGCAAGAGCAAACTGTGTTTGACCAATGATATGATTCAGATGCTGCCTCTCTGGCCAATAACTGCTCTGCATCAGGGTCCGTTGTTGTACGAACAGTGTGATCGGGGGTTCTCTCGGGAATTCTGACCACTTCGAGGGCAGAACAAGCACCGCTTGAGCGCTTCGGACTGTTCTTGACAGAGATGACCTGAGATAAAGGGCCAACCGGCGAGATCCGCTGAAAAAACAAGAGTGTTTTGACCAACCAGCGTTCGTTGCGAGAGCAGTTGTGGCCATAGCCAATCATCAGGTTCTTCCGACAGACGTGTTGCAGCACGCCATTGGTAAGCCCTCTGCTGCGAGCATGCGATTGGCCCTTGCTCTTGTACACTTGCTCTTGCTCTTGTCCACATGGGACAAAATTCGGAAAACTGCAATAACAGGCGCGCCCGCCGGTAAGTCGGGTCACGCAGGAGAGATGGGAGCGAGACGTATGAGCTACCTCGTACTCTTTGCTGCAGGTGCGTGCGGTAGGGGGAGTAAATACAAGGTGGAGGAGGTGTGCTGACAAACAGCTGGATGCATGGTCATGCGGTAGAATGTTTTCCTCGGAGGTACTGGGCACAACTCGAATGGGCTTCGGCCAACTGTAGCCTCATAGCGTCAGCTAACTCCCAGATTAACCTATTCTTTTTGCTAAAAGTCATACGTCGGTATCTGGTTAATATCAAAGGTGTCCCTGCATCGTGGTCAGAGTGGCGTCGGAGCGGCTGTGACTGGTGGATTCGTCGATCGCTCCGACAGGTAGCCCCCTTTTGTCCGACGCAACCAAACCAGGGTTCGAGCCCGAGTGGGGGCGTGTGGGGGTAGGGGGGGGGGGGTTGGCGTGGCCGTACATGACGATCGTCGTTGCCTTGTAGAGACAAAAAAAGTCGTACCCGATCGTGGCCCGAGCGTCAACTAGCCATGCCTTTCCCTGTCAAGTCCGACCTGTCAATGTCATCGGCGACAGGGGTCCATTGTCGAGAACTGTCCGCCACAAGAAGACCTGGAACGGGCCCGCGTGGCGTCCCTTGTCACGTCCCCTCCCCCCCCCCCCCCCCACCCCCCCACCCCCCCAAACCAGAGTACGCAGGTGTCCATCTCCCCCACCCCTCCCACCACACCCTTCCCCCGCCCCGCCCCAAACCGCGCCCGCCGCTGCCCACTGGCTTCCCCGACAACGCACCTACCGTCAGAAAACCTTGCCACTCGAACGGGGCCGGCCTTGATGAAGCCCTGTCAGTTCGCCATTCTCTCGGCGCCAACTCACTGTTAGAGTGTTCGATAGGCCCTGTTCACCCTAGCAGGCCCGAACCTCAGCGGCCTCCGATACCGGCCGTTAGGTCCGATGGGGGACCTGTCAGCCATCGCGGGAACACAGAGACAACGATCTGAGAAGCCACGCATAGCGCTTGAAGGAGGGGCTGTGGAGGCGACTTAAATGGATAGAGAAACTCCTTCCAAGTCCAACTGCGAATACATCGATCTACTTGGTGCGGTACATATACTTTCCGAGAATGAGATTATTACAAACTTTGAACGCGTTGAGCTTTTTACATATAGCAAATATGGCGGGCACAGTAACATTGCTCACAATATTACTATGAACAACGAATATATTCCAATGCGTAAACCTATCAGTTTTTCATTTCACACACCGCGCAGGAGCGACGTCAACGCCAGTCTCCGCCACCGCCGCGGGTTAGCCGGCACTGTTGTTTCCCCAGGCTGTCTTGAAATCGCCCGCGGCAGCGGCAATACGAGTGTAGCAGGCCGTCACCGCCACTCACTGCATCGCGGCGCTCGGCGGTGTGTGTTTGGCCATCGCAGGGCCCCACCCGACGTGCTTATGCCGCCTTCGAGAACCTGGCCTCTGCCCCACGAGGCGGCGACGCTGAGGCAGGACGAGGCTCCATACATTCCTCCGCGTCGCAGCCGCCTCTCATTACCGCCAACGCCGTGTCGGTCGTCGCCGCCGTCGTGTCGTGCCGCTATCACGTGTGGCGCCTCGGTGTCGCAGCTACTTCATGGCTTCCACGCCATTGAATCGACCACCGCGGTAGCGGGAAGAAAGCGGCTTCCAGGCGCCCCGGGGGGCAGTAGCTGCGTCCGGCTGCAGGTGGTGGTGGCCGCTTGGGCGGCTGCGCTCGTGGCGGCGGCCGCCAACACCACGGGGGGGAGGGGCGGGGGGGGTGCGCTATCTCGGATCGGAGCCCTGCGAGCTCCTCCGAGTTAGCTTTCTGCGCCGAGGCACCGGCAGCGAGAATGGCGTCAGCGTGCTCCTTTGCATGTGCACTGACCGCGGAGAAGCCGTCGTCCAGCCGTCCGGTCAGGTACTCCTCGTGCCGCTGCAGCTCAGCTGTGGCCGCTGCCGTGCTGGCCATTACGGCCGCCTCCACACACGGGGCGAGCTGCGGAATCGTCTGCTGCACAGCGTCCGCAGCCGCCTGCGCCAAGTTGGACAGCGTCGCTTCCATTGTGGCAGCAAAAGGCGCAAACAACGGGTGCGTCAGTAGGGGGTGCCGGAGGATGAAGGCGTTGGAGGGCACACCGCCTGTTGCCAGCCGCGCCGCCCACGTCTGGAGGTAGGCTGACCGCACCCAGCGGATGATGCGGAAGTGGTTGACGAGCGCCTCGTCCGTGTCCCAGACATTGCGCGCTACTCGCTCCGCGTAGGCGGCCTCCTCCGCCTCGAGCCAAGGGCAGATGGTTCGCTGCAGCTCTGTCGGGACCTGCACCTCCAGCCGCGGCGTGACTGGCGCGGTGCACGAGAGCGGACGCCCAGAGAGCCCCATCGTCATGAAGGCGTTGGGAATGGGCGCGTCGTACGCCCCCTTCGCCATGATCGTGCTCCAGATGCCCTGCTGCTTGTTGTCGCTCTCACTGGCTCCGGCCTCCTTGCCCTTTTGGGCAGCCGCCCGCCGGCAGACATGCGTAGAAGCTGCCCAAGCGGGCACACCGCTGGCAACGAGGGTGGCCTTGAGGTGCTCTGCGTGGTACTGGTAGGGCATCTTCTTGTAGATGCCGCCCAGGGCAGACTGGAATATCAGCATACGATACCAGGGTCGCAAGCCGAACCGATGGTTGGCCGCCTGGAAAGCCGCTGGGTCCACGCGGCACAGCAACATCTGGGACTCGCTGGGGTTGTGGATAGGGGCAAACGATACAGGCGGGCGCGACGTGTCCGACCCAGGCCGGTGGTAAGTAGCGATGAGGGCGTCCGCCATGGCACCCACCGGGCAAAGCCATGGGTTGACGTGCGGCAAGCTGCCGATGCAGTGCGTAATGCCCTCGGTGGTCTTCGTAGCAGGAATGTACGTGCACAACACGGCGAGGGCCTTCCCAGCGGCCGAGAACATGGCTGGAAAGTGGCGCACGACGAGGTCGCTCCAAACGATGCCACGTGACGTCGCGCCGCGCGCCTCCAAGGCAAACGAGAGCACAAACAGGGCTGCCAAAAGAGACTTCAGCCGGTACTGGGTGGCAGTGGTGGGTAGAAGAAGCAGCCGGCGCACCGCCGCCTCGCGCTGCTCATCTGACATGGACGGATCGCGGCGGCTCAGCGCCTTCGATGCGCCCGCGGCCTGGTCCTCCAGGACCTTTTCCCGCTTGCGCTGCTTCACGACGGACACAGCCGGACCGTAGCTGCCTGCCGATGCGTACTCCTCGAGCCTCCAGCGGGAGCAGCACTCGCACGTGGCGTCGCGGAACAGCAAGCTCAGCGTGTTGGCGATCTTGGAGAGCGCATTGACGTCGTTGAGCAGGACCTGCGGCCCCACCTGCCGCGGGAGCTCCCCTGGAGCTGCTGTATCCTCCTGGGATAGTGCCCCTGGGGTCCTAGAGTTGGGGGGGGTGTCGCCCGCCGCCGGCTCGGCGCCCGGTGCGGCCTCAGGTTCTTGGGGGGCCACGGCACCCCGGCGCACATTCGTGGCTGCGTGTGCTGCGCGGGCAGCTGGTTCACAGAGGCCCTCCTCATTGTCAGCGGCCCGTGGTGGGGCAGCGGCCGGTTCCGCGGCCCCACCTCCACCCCGTGCAGCAGTCGGGGGGCAAGTGTCTGCAGCAGGCTCGTCGTCACTGCTCCCCCCTGCTTCATCACCGTCCGTGGTCCGCCGCGCACGCTTGCGCGTGACCACACGCCGGACCTTCTCCGCCTCGAGGAACGTCACTACCATCGTGCGGCTAATGGGCATGACAGACACGCCGTCTCCGTACTTCTCCGCTGCCCACCGGCAAAACGAAGCGACGGCGCCGCTGTAGTTGTTGATGGTTGTTTTGGTGCCTTTGTTGGTGGCGCTTACCGTGTGCTGCATCCAGTGATTCTTCACCACGCTCGTCACCGCGCCCACGAGCGCGTGGTTTCCCTGTTCACCCAGGTGCAGCGCTTGATGTGAGGACCCACCTAAAACCGGGGAGCCCTCAACGTACTCGTGGGGGTGTCAGCGGGCCCTGCGAGCCAATGAGGCGGTGGGGCACGGGGAAGAGGACGGTGGTCTCGACGGGGGTGGGTCTGGGGAAGAAGATGGGCGCGACGTCGGTGGGGATCGAGGGTACAAAAGGTAAACAGTGTCTTTGGTCTGTGTCTGTGGTTGCCCCTCTCGTCTCCCCCGGTGGCGCCGACATCCACGCACTATATACTCGCGTCGGGGCACCCGAGGTGTCCCAAAGCATGCGTTTCCCCATCGCACCGCCGGTAGGCACAAAACGGTCCAAAAACACAGCATGTCTCTCAGAACAAAGCATGGGCGGGCGTGCGCACTAAAGGAGTGCAGCCCCAGTTTGCCCGAAACGAAGGAGGTCCCGTGGATGGCGCGCAGCGCGCCCCACCAGCCGGCTCCACACGCCCGTCGGCCAGAAGGTCCGACTGGCTGTAAGGGCCAGCAAGGCCAAATTCAATCAATCCAAAAGCCGGCGAGCCAGTCATATCGCACTCAGCCGCCAGCGAGGATGTGCGGTGTCCTCAGTGTCGGTGGCCATGTGACTGGTCCTTGATGCCAGCTTTCAAGCAGCGCAGAGAATAAAATTCAGGCAGCACAGACGGGGATGTCCGCCCGTGGTTGGTGGACGATGTCACTCGCTCCTCGCTGTCGAGTTTCGACGTCCATGACAGGGTTCCGACAGAGCGTTGACGGCGGCTTTCGTGCGGTCGGCCGACGTCCGCAAAATGTCAGGGGTACAGCGTGGTGTCGCCCAGGGTAGTGGGGAATTGATGTGTCTTGGGGGGAGTTATCGGGGCCGGAAATGTAAGGAGAGGTCCCAGTCCATATCCCCTGGGTTCCGGGTGGGGATTTAAGGGGCAAATCCTTACACTTGAACAACCACGGCCTGCGTGTTGATCAAGGAGAGGCCAAGCCCCCGCGCGTAGTTGGCGAGCGCCACCATGTGGACGTACGCGGCGCTGTCGCGCTCCCGCTGCGGCGCCGTGCGCGTGTCGCCGGGCTGAGGTGGCACGTTGGCGGCTGTGCCTCCAGGCGTCAGGCCCCCGCGTAGGTCCGACGAGTAGAGGGAGCCAATCTTGATGAGGCGCCCCCCGATATCGGGCTTGTTGACGAGCAGGCGCGCGACCAAGTTGCGGTGCGTGTATGCCTCGACGCCGTCCACAAACTGCTGGAACCCCGCCGAGCGCTCACCAACGGGCTCCCCCATGTGCCCACCGTGGAAGCGCACGACGGGGGCCACCAGGAGGTCACCCGCACGGCGCTCCAAAGCGGGTGTTACAGCGGGCGGGGGCGGCGCGGTGGGCGTCGTGTCAGCGCCCACGGCCCCAGATGACCGGGACGCGACTGAGGGCGTCGCAGCGGTCGTCGCCGCAGATTCCGCCGCCACCGCAGGGGTTCCACCCGGCAACGGACTCCCAGATGGTTGACGTCCACCTCGGCCCCGCGGCGCGGCGTCAGCTGGGGGCGGACCACGCCCGCGTGACACCCGTCGTCGCTTGGCCGACGGAGGGGCTTCGGGAAGCGGAGCTGCCCTAGGCACGCCGCTGCCGACCGCAGGGATCGTCGTGGACGGCTGGGGCGCCTGCGGGGTGACGGGGCCGGCCACAACGATGCCAAAGTCTTCCTCTAGAGCGCCACCGTTTTCAAGAGCTAAATCTTGGAGGGTCATGGCTGCGCCCAGCAATGGTACCCGCCGCGGCACGTCGCGCAGAAGATTCCACGGCACTAGCGGCTCGAGGCAGGCCGTAACTCGAACGAGATGCTCCCGCACACCACCTCACGCGGTGGCAAAGGGGATCGATCCGACCGAGGGCGCCCGGACCGCACCGTGGGGTACCGCGGGAACGCAAGGGAAGTGGAGCTCTGCCGGCGTGCGTCCCTGCCAGCCCTTGCGATGGAGCGGGTGATGCACCACCCGTGGTGCAGGGGATGAGATACCGGCGGCCTGCTCCTGCACGGATGCCGCCCGCGGACGACGAGCAGTCCTCGTCCGGGCACCCTCACGGCCCACGCCAACCCTTCCGACCCAGCCACCCCCCCCCCCCGCCCCACCCGCACGCCCTCCCACGCCCGAATAGGCTCCAATCGCAACCCGGCTGGGCCTCACCGCGGGGCACGCCCCCACGACGGCGACCAACAGCAGACCCTTGGTAAAACCCGCTGCGGCCCAGTGTATCCCATGGATGCCTCGACCGCAGGCCAACCCGGGGCGCCCAAGGTGGCGCGAGAGGGAGCCAGAGCAAGACAATCGGCTGCCTTCAGAGGCCCCCCCCCCGGGACGACACCATCGCTCCCCGGCCCCGAGCGCCCTTTAATGAGGCGGGGGAGGGGGTGGGGGGGGGGGGGGGGGGGGGTGGAGGAGGGGGGGGGAACGCAAAGACGCGGGCACGTGGGCTTTCGGTCGGCATCTCGCCCGCAGCGTGGCGCGGGTGCACCACCCCTCCCTCGGCTGCGGCAGCGGCTCCCGCGCTACGGGCCCGAGGCGCGCGCGCGCCACTGCTCTCGGTCGACGCGGCCGTCTGTGGGAAGGATGGCTGCGGGGGTAGCGGCAGGGCGGTGGCAGTGACGACCGGCGGCTGCCTTTCCCGCACGCGGCGCTCCGACGGGGAGTCCGACGCGCGTCGGCGCGCGCTATGTTTTCCCGACGCGGGGTTTGCCCCGTTTGTTTTTGGGCGCCAGCCCACGGGGCGCGCGTGTGGCTTGCTCAAACTCAATCAAATCCCCTCGTGTCACCGCCAGCGGTGGACCAAAATCATGGACTTAAAGTCGCCCCCCCCCACCCGCATCTTCCCATTGGTCCAACCAAGCAGGAACGGTGGGAGTTGTTCGATCCGCCTGGGTCGACGCGAGTCCGACCGCCCTCCGATCCTCCGACTGGTTGGGGACATCTAGCTAGACATGTCGTGATCCTAAGACGAGATCATTAACAAATTTATTTAGGGTCAGTAGATCGATAATGAGATACGCCATGGTGTTCTTTGCTCTTCACGCCGTGTTCCGAGGCTGTTCGTTGCGCTCCGCGCTGTCTAATGTATGCCTTCCAGACAGACGGCTGTCCCGGCGGGCAGTCATCGAGCCCGCCCGCCCGCTCGTCGCTGGCACCCCCCCCCCCCACCCACCCGCCAGGGGGCACCCGCCCAGGCCAGCTGGCCAGCCGCAGGTCGAGGGTGCACCAGCGCCCAAATGCAAGCAGGGCACAGCGCGTCGCCGTCAACGCAACCGAGTCGCTGCCGTCCGCCACGAAACGCCGTCCAGCGGCCACCCACCCCCCCGCCCCCCCCACCCCCCCCCCCGCGCGCCCCCGAACGCGCGTCCACCCGTGCCGGCTGCCACCCACGCCGCCGACGCCCCCGCGCCGATGCGCCCACCACCTTTTTTTTTTTTTTTTTTTCGTTGGACGCGTCCCTGTGCACCCAAGGGAAGCCTCCGCCTGCCACCCCAGCGGCTGCGGCCGCCACTGCCGCTGCGGCCGCCGCCGCCGCCGCCGCCACCACCACCACCCGCGCGCCAAACGTTGTGCGGACGGGGCCGGTAGTCGCCACGTCGTGCGGGGCGGTGGGGCCCCACCTGGCGGCTGCCGGCCTGGCGGCCGCCGCGGCGGTGGACGCGGCGGCAGCTGCGGTGGCGGCGGCCGGCCGGCCGGCGAGTGTGCCAGTGGCGGTGGCCACCGCCGCCGCCGCGGCCGTCGCCACCGTTGGTGGTGGTGGCGGCAGCGGCGGCAGCGGCGCCGGCGCCGGCGGTGGTGGTGGTGGTGGTGGTGGTGATGGTGGTGGTGGTGGTGGTGGTGAGGGGGACGGTGGCGGTGCCAGCTGCGGCGACAACCGCAACAGCGTGGAGAGTGGCTGCGGTGGCAGCGGCGGCGGTGGCGGCGGCATCGGCGGGGGCGGGGGCGGGGGCGGCAGCAGAGGCGTCCCCCCCGCCGCCGCCGCCACCACCGTCACCGCCACCGACGATGCCGTCGTGGACGCGCCGACCATCGCCCCCCCCGGCCGTGCTGGCCGCAAGCGCCGCCGTCCCCGCCGGCAGCGTGCGGCGGCCGACGGGTTCCCCTCTGGGCCGGCGGGCCCGGACTGGCGCCCAGACGGCTCCGTGGCCCGCGCCGCTGTCGCCGCCATTGTCGTTGCCGCCGCCGGCTGCCGGCGGGTGTGCCGCCGGCGCGCTGCGGCGGCGGCGGCCGCAAGGGCCACCCCCCACAGCGTCGCCCACCGGGGCGGCACGGTGGTGGACGTTGACGGCGCTAAGCTCGACGTCGACGGGCTGGTGGCGGTGCCGCCGGCGCCGGCAGCCCCCACCGGGGGGGTCCCTGCCGCCGCGGGCGGCGCCCCGCCCGTGCCGGTGATCGTCCTCTGTTCAGACGAGGAAGGGGTGGGGGGGGGGGGCGGTGGCGGCGGCGACGCCCCGACCGGCGGGGCGGTGCCCGCGGGGCCCCCTCCCCCCGCCGGGGGGCGGCTGTGGCGGCCGCGGCGGTGGCGGCCGTCGCGGCGGCGCCGCCAGCCCTGGCCACCCCCACCCCCAGAGGTGGTCTTCCGGCGGGCGCCCTCCCCGTGCCCGTCCTCATCCGCAGCTCGGACGAAGAGGAGGCGGGAGCAGGGGTCGCGGCAGACGCCGCGCTGCCGGGAGCGGTGGTGGCCGCGCGGGGCACCCCCGACACGGCAGCGGCGGCGGCCGCGGCCGTGGCGGCCGCCGCGCCGGCCGTGACGCAGTGGCCACCGCGTTGGGCGGCCTCGCCCCTCCACCCCTCCCCGCTGCTGCACTGGCCACCCGTGCGGCGGCGGCGGCCGCCATCGTCGACGGCCGTGTCGGCCCGCGGGCGCGGCAGCGGTCGTGGAGAGGAGGACATGTAAAACCGCAACGACGACGGCAACGTGTGCAGCAGCGGCTGCGGCAGCGGCGGTGGTGTCTGCGGCGGCTGCGGCGGTGAAGGGACGGGGGAGGACGGAACGGCGGGGACGGTGGGAGCGCCCCTGTCACGTGGGCGGGGCGCCCCCGCCGGGCGTGCCGTGCTGCCCACAGCGGCGGGGCTTCCCGCCGGGCCGCCGCCGCGGACACAGCGAGCCCCCTACCAGAAGCCCCCCGCGGCACGCGGGCCAGACACCGCCACCACTGCAGAGGCTGGCGGGCCCACGGCCGACGCCCCCCCCGCCGAGGCTACGGTGGGGGCGGCGAGAACCGCCACCGCCTACACTGCCGTGGCAGCCCCGGGGGCGTGCCCCGCGCTGGCCGTGGCCGCTGCGTCCACGGTGGACGGGAGGCCCCTCCCACGGGACTGGGTGGCTGCCGCGGCAATGGCAGCGGCCGACGCTGCCGCTGCGGAGGTTGTCGCCGCTGCCGGTCTTGGCAGCGGCGCCCCTGGCGACGGTGGTATGGCAGCGGCGGCTGCGGTGGGGGCGGCGGCGGGGCTGCCGCGCCGCCCCGGCCCTGCGACACGGCAGGGCAGCGACTGCCCTTCGGGCGGCGCCGGCCTGTCCGCGCCGTACGCGTCGCCCCCACTGCCGCTGCTGCTGCCGACGCCGCCACCGAAGGCGCAGCCGCTCCGCCCGCCTGCATGGCGCCGCCCACCGACGTCTCTGCCCAGCGCCTCCGGGCCGACGACGCAGGGCGGCGGCGCCGCCGCTGCCGCCACTTTCGCCACCGGCCCGTGGACGCCGCGCAGGCCGCTGCCATCTCCACGCCGGTGGGGGCCGACGTGGCACGGCCGCGCTGGGCGGCGGGTGCCCCGGCAGCGACCTCGGCGGGAGGCGGACCCGCCGCCAAGGCGGCGGTGGTGGTGCCGGCGCTGGTGGCAACCGCAGCAGAAGCAGCAGCGGCGCCTGCGGACCAGGCCGACACGGGGGTGCACGCGCCGCCGCCGCCGGGGCTCCCCGTCGGCGCTGCGCCCGCCGTGGCTGCCGCCCACCCGTTGGCGGCACCGGTAGGTAGCGGCGGGCAGCTGGATGGCGGCGGCAGTGACGGCGGCGGCGGCGGCGGCGGGCGTGTCCACTGGGCGCCCATGCCCGGCGGGTGGTCCATCGCCGCCGCCTACGGCAGCGGCGGCGTCACGTTGGTAGCCCTGCCCGCCCCCTTGACCACCGCCGTCCTCCCCTGCGGGCGACGGCCGCCCCGCCCCGCCCCGCGCTGCCGCGGCGGCGGGCAGCCAACACGGGTCGGCGCGGCGGCGGCTGCCGCGGTGGCCGCCGCCCGTACTTTCATGATATCTGGCAAGCGTACTGGCCAAAATGCCGCAAAAAGCGTACCGCAAGCGTACTTTTTAGCAAAATGGTCGGAACGAAGTATCACACAGACTTTTTCTTTCTCAGTGCCATGAATTCCCGATTGGTCTCAATGCAGCTGACGTTTGTCCGAGAAACGATGATAATTACGCGATGGCCGTGCCGACAGCGTACCTTGAAAACGTACGTTCGAGTAGGACACTTGAGCGTACATTTTGCCGCTAGAGTGCGCGTACGCGCACGGGGCACATATGGAGCTTTTCACAGCGTACGCGTAGTACGCTAAAAGAACACGGGCGTAATACGCTTGTTTTGAGTACGCTTGGCAACCCCTGGTCCAAACTTTGCGGTTCTGGACATGAAATATCTGCACTTGATGACCTTCCTGACAAATACAGGAGCGGAACCCAGCGCGGCCGCAGATCTGCTCACGCCAGGTTAAGGTGTGGTTCTTGCGGACGTCTGGCTTACCATCCCAAGAAGCAGCGCGAGGCGTCGGAGATCAAAGAAGGAAAAAATGGACTAAGAACAGAGTAGCTCACAGCTCTTCTGATGGTGTATGGCTGTTTTTATTTTTTCCTGCCAGTCTGGACCCAGGTGCCTGTTTGTGTCTCTGTCGAGCGTCTCTCTGGCTCTTTTCGGGCGCGTTTCAGGGGGTTTCAACCAATAAGATGCATTCGTTCTGACCCAGAAGTCCTCCCTTAACTGGGCGTGAGCTGGCTACTAGCACCCTGCTGGCCAGATGGCTGCGGCGGCTGCAGCGGCCGGTGTCTGTGTCCTGCTCCCAGAGTCCCACGGCGTCCTCCGGGTCCAAGTGGATGCCCGCCATGCAACAGCGTTGTGCACTTGAGCTTGCGCGTTCCGGACTCTCTACGAGAGTGCGACATGCCCAGCGAGGGCGAGGAATAGAGCGAGGAGAGGGGGTGGGGAAGACTGGACTGGAGAGGGAAGCCGCACCCCCGGCGCGGCCTGGACGTGGTGTCCTATGCGAAGCGCACCCAGCGCGCCGCCCGAGGAACAAGAGGTAACGAGAAGAAAAGCTACCATGTGAGAATAGATGCGCAATCTTTCTGCCGATCTACGTCAGGCTCCCCGCGCCAGATCGGCCCCACATCTATACCACTCAATGTCCTCGCCGTCGTACTACCGGCGACAAGTGAACCCCCTGTTACTCTTCAGGCCCTGTTCACAGCGCGCTCGCGTTCGAGCCGCACCCCCGCGCTGCCCCTCTCCCTCCTCGGGTGCCATGCACTCACCTGCGTCCGGCTTGATTTCAGATCTTTTTTTAACTTGATTGCACGGAGAACCAGCCATCGAGTTTTAAAAAATAATTCAAGACATTCTAAGTACCCACCTAAACTACGAATAGAGTCTGCCATTTGAGCTGGATTCCAACGAACGTTCTGGACGGCGGTCCGCGACCCACCACCCGACGGGGAAGACCGCCGGCCTGTGTACTACCTTGGAGGCGTAGGCGCAGGCTCCCGACGTGGGCGACGTCTCAAGGAGGCCTCCCGAGCGAGCCCGATGCCACCCCCCCCTGCCTGCGTGCAGATCCAGCCATGGGCGCCCCAGAGGTGGAAATTGTTCGCCGGTGTGCTACGGGGGAACAGACGCGGGCCTAATCTTAAATATACTGTGAGAACTCAAGTAGATAGCCGGCAAACGCCGTTTGACGGTCGCTAATTCCCGGCGGCATGGCCGGACTGGTGGCGGGGGCGGGCGAGGCGGCCCTTACTGCCACCCCCGCCGCCGCCCTCGTAAGAAATGAGAATGGGGGGGAATTTCTGCGTGCGCCGGCGTTTGGAACGGCAGGGGGTGAGTGCTGCCTGCTGGGGCGTTTGGAACGGTAGGTAGTGAGTGCTGTGCTGGCCCGACGCCTGCGGCGGCCGCCGGAGGCGTCCGAGACCACTGCCAAGCCGCGTATCCGGTGAGGAGGGGAGTGCTTTGCCGCGTTTTTGCTGAAGCATGTGACACTTTTCCAGAGCTCAGCGCATACCAGACGCTCCTGTCGCAGAGGCGGTGGCATGAGGATCGCCATTCGAACTACGCGTCCTCGGCGCTGCTGTCCGCGGGTGCTTCTTACTCGCGGCAGAATTGCTGAGGAAATTGCCACATCACGTAGTTGAGCACAGAAAGTCCCTCAAAAGCATAGCTTCGAGAGTGTGATGTTTCAAGCTCGAGCGTCAGCCTTCCAACACTTTCAAAGTATTGAAAGCTGCCGAATGCGCCCGACCCCGCCGACCTAGCTCTGGCTTTCTGTTGGCTCAGCGCGGAAGGGCAAAGCCATGAGAGCCGCAAACTAGCAAACTAGCTTTCCATGGCTCAGGATCGAACACGTTATACCGTTCATATTGCCAGGCTAGGTCGAGGTCACAGCCCATTGGCTCGCTGATTTCAGAGCCAGGTGAGTGCATGGTACCCGGGCCTGCAATGGGCCCCGCTCCCATAAACATACATGTAGGCCCTCCGAACTGAGGAGCACGGCCGCCCCCCCCACCTCAGTGGCTGCGGGAGCTCCTCTGCAAGACCACCTCCCTCGTGTGCCTGGAAAAGCAGGCGTAGTGGAGGCAGACAGCTCGCCCCATGAGACCTAAAGCACCTCTGCCGGTGCACATTCTTTGCAAGAGATATCCGTGTGGGTCTGTCGAGAAGGGTTGGGCATGGCGGGCGGTTGGTGGGGTTTCGCGGAGGGAGGGCACGGCCTCCCCCGGCGTGCACGGGGAGTGGAGGGGGGGGGGCTCCAGCCACTTCCACCGATGCGCACTGCTGCCTCCGGGGAGGACGTTGGCCCGCAGTCGTCCACTAGCCCCCGCCCCTCCCTAGCCACCCCCCGGAGGCGTCCTTCCGGATGAACACTGGCGCATCTCTCCCTCACGTCGACCCTCCCCGTCGTGTCGCTTTGTAATGGGGCGTCCAGCTCACGTGGTCGGGCCCATCCCCTGCCGGCCTTCCAGTCTCCTTTCTGGCTTGCCCTCCTCGCCGCCGCCGCCGCCGCCGCCGCCGTCGCCGATGGCCTGGCGTGCCCCCACCACTGCCTTCCCTGGCGGTGTTGCTCCGCTGGCCCGTTCGCGACCGCGCCATGGTGCAAGATTTGTGGGGGTCGCCTCGCCCAGCCACCCACCGCGTGAGGAGCGGCGCCCGTCCCACCTGTTTTGCATCCGCGGTGCTCTGTTTTCGTGGCCAGCGGTGATTCCCTCTGTCATCCCTGTGGTCTCCAGCCCCACACGGCCCCGACGAGCTGGCACCAGCTAGGGGGTGGGGGATTCAAATCAGAGAGCGACAGGAGCCCTACGCGAGCGAGTCCACTTTCAATGCTGAAATATGAGACATTTGACCACCGCTCAAGGCCAGGGCACTGGAAACGCACTTTCAGTTGGGAATGCCCGCCGTGCTGCAGCGCGGGCATGCCCGCCTGCCCTATCTGCATATCGTGCTTTTCTATAAAATGCCCGGACACGGGGCTGCGGCGTTTCTCATGTCAGAGGTGGACCACCAAGTCGCAGGGCGTGGGCAGCCAATGGCAGCCCAGGCCTGTCCACGTGCCTGGACCTGCTTCCGGTACTTTGGTGAGTGCCGTTGACCCAGGCCAGTCCTCACAGGAGATGTCCATATTTGATGCGAGTTGGCTGCTTGCCTGGTGGCCCCTTCTCCGCGATCGATCGAGGCCCGTTCCTAAGAGACCCGGTGTGAATGGGATCTGCAAGCATTCAAAGTCTACCTTGTACATTTCCTGGCACATCGCGATAATTCTTGAGATCGACCGATGAAGGCTCGACAGCCACACATTGGCAAGCCTCGAGTTGGCAGTCACTTTTTGAAATCCGTGGAATGCTTTTGGTGGCGGATTGTCCGCCACCGTCGGCGCCTCCACTTACCGTAGTCGCAGCGATCTGGTCCCGCGACGGCTGCCGGCGATCGGCGGCGGCGGCGGCGGCGGCGACGGGAGCCTTGGTGACGTCGGCGGTAGCGACGGTGGTGGCGATCATGGTGTGCTGTCGTAGTGCTCGCCGTCCGTCTTTTTGGCGGCGGTGGGTGTCCGTGGCGACTGTGGCGGCGGCCCCGTCCTTGGCGACTGTGGCGGCGGCCCCGTCCGTAGCGATGGCGGCGGTTGACGGTCGTGACGTCGGTGGGCGTCAGCGCGGCGATGGCTGTCGATGGCGACCTCGACGGCATCGGCAGGTGTGCTCGTCTGTGGTGGTGGAGGGGGGGGGGGGGGGGGGGGGGGCGGTGGAGTGGGGGGGGGGGGCCGGTGGAGGGGGGGGCAGGGGGGGGGCTGCGGTGGCTGTGGGTGGTGAGCGTCAGTGGGGGGGGGGATGGTTGCTGTGGCTGTGGTGGTGGACGACGGTGGAGGGGGGGGACGGTTGCCATGATGTTTGATGAGTTGTCGGCGGGGGAGGGGTCGGCGTGGCTGCGGCGATGCTCGTCTGCGGCGGCGGCAAGGGCGGGTGCGCTCATCCACGGCGGCAAGTGGTGTCCACGTCTGTGGCGATTTAGGTGGGGGGAGGCGCACGACGGCGTTATTGGTGTGATGATGGGCCGGGGGGGGGGGCTGCCGTGGTTGTGATGGTGGGGGTGGGAAGGGGGGGGATGGCCTTGTGGGTGACGGGCGGCGGGGGACGGTGGTAAGGGAAGCTATACGGAGGGTGGGGGGGACTTTTTCGTTGAGCGCTCGTGGTGGTAGGGGTGGTGGATGCTTGGAGAGGCGGTGGGTGGTAGGAGGGGGATGGGTTGCGGGAAAGTGGGGGGGGGGGGGGGGGGTGCTTGAGTTGGTGGGGTGCTTGGGGGGAGGAGGTGCTCGGGGGGCGGGGGGTCGTTGGGGGCGACCCTGCCGCCTCTGTTTTCTTTTCACTAGTTTTCCCATGTTCTCTTTTCCCGTAGCGTTGAAGTGGTGGGCAAGCGTTATGGCTGGTCGCCGTGGCTGTTTGGCAGGTGCACGGGACTGCGGCGTTGGCGGCGGTGGGCTGGGGCGGTCATGGACGGGGACGGTTGCGGGGATGTCGTCGCTGTGGCCATCTTCCGCGACGGTTTTCCGCCGCGGTGGTTCTCGTGGCCGCCCCCGGTTGTGACGACAAAGGGATGGGGGTGGCGGCGGCGGCGATTGTGCTCTGGGGTGCAGGCGAGCGGCGACAGCGATTGTGGCTGGGAGGGGTGGTGACCATCGCTGCTGCGCGGTGGGGTTATGGGAGGGGAAGGAGTGGCGGCCGTGAAGGTGCCACTTCTGGGGACGCTGATTGTCCTCGTCCGTCGTGGTGGAGGAGTGGTTGGGGGGGTGGACGCAACGACTGCGTTGGCGTGCTAATGGGGGCCGGAGGAGGGGATAGCTGTTGTCGTCTTGTTAGGAGCGGGGGGGGTCGGCGATGATGGTGCCGGCTGTGTTGGGATGACGGTAAGAGGAGCACGACGTGGGGGGGGGGAAGGGGATGGCCGCAGAGAGCTCGTGGTCGTGCTGCTTGGTTGGGTACTGGGGGGTGGCTTGTGCTGGGAGGAGCTTCGTGCTGGGGGGAAGGCGGCTGTTAGGCAGGGGGGGGGGGGGGTGGGGTGGGCGGGGATGTAGGGGTGGTGGGGTCGCCACCGCAGGGTCTTTTTCTTAGCCCAACTGTTGTAAATCTTCTATTTCTTCTTGCGTTGTTGTGATAGGCCCGCTTCGTGGCTGTTCGTGATGGTGGAGAACGGCTGTGGAGGCGCCACGGAGGTTGGCTCGTAGAGGGACGGGGCGACTTCCCCCTGCCGCCGGGCGCCCCCCTCGTGGGTGGTGGCACGGGGCGACGGCGACGTTGCCGGCTGCTGTGCCGCCTCGGCGCGCGCGGCCGCCGGCTCCACCGGGCGCCCGCGCTCGGGGCCGCCCGTCCGT
>CM020619.1:2375972-2470500 GCA_009829735.1 Pyropia yezoensis
TGAGGAATCGTAACGTGCGGCGTTTGCACCCCATTTTAGAGGGCCACCCGGCGCAGTGCGGAGGTTTTTTCAGCGAATAAGTGGGTCACAGAGAGGCCCACCAGGAGCAACGGAGAGGCCTTCTTTTCGGGCCAGCAGGTGACACGTCCGGCGGGGAGATACAAATCGCGAGCTTTTCCACGTGAGGCAAACGAGATGATTGGAGTTCCCGGGCCTGGTGGCTGGAACGTTTTGCCTCAGTCCGACGTAGTGTCCGGACCACCCCCGCCCAGGCTAATGGAACAGTGTCTGAACAGACATCGCAAACGCCGCACGTTCTTGTCCGGGCATTTTATAGAAAAGCACGATACAGTATTGAAGTTCCCCTAATTTTGTCTCATGGAGACAAAAGCAACAGCGTGACAACAAGACCATAAGCCAACCGCGTGCTGGGTGCTCGCAGCGGACCAATAGCGTGCTGTAGGGCTTTCCAGATGATCAGGCGATGATTGGCTGCAGTCGCGGCGGATCTGGTACCGAACGCTGGTTGGCCAGACAGCTGTTGTTTTCTCTCACGATCTCGGCGGATTTCCCTCTCTCCAGATTTCTGCCCACATCGAAGAGGGCACAGGCATCCCAGGAACCAGCTGCGACCTCTCCCAGTGCTCTTGAGTGGATCGGGCCGAGATAAAGTCTCAGATCGCAGTGTTTCCACACTAACGCGGAGCACTCATTGGCCAGTGCTTCGCCATCTGAGGCATGCCATTGGCCTGTTGAGGGTCTGTTGTTGTTATTGTCGCCATGAGACAAAATTCGGGGTACTGCAATACGTTCGTTCAAAGCGACAGCCAGTGCGAGTGGCACAGATTCCATATTCCTCCTCTCGGGAGTGACTTCAAGTGGAGCGAATCGGGGTGGCGACCAAAAAATCGGGGTGGCGTATCAGTGCTTCGTCTGCCTTTGCATGCGCATCCTTTGCATGCAACGGGGGGCAGGCCGCGACTCGTACACAGGTAGATAAAGCCGGTGCGCGCCTTGGAGCCGGCTTCCGTTGTGACCGTGTGTCGGCAGCCACTTGTACTCTGCTGCCTACAACAGCCATCGCCAAGACACTTTTCTTCGTGATCGGTTGACCAAGACGGTGGTGCATCGGGCCGTGACGACGACACGCACGTACAGTGTATGTACGTGTGGCAAAGACAAAGGAGGGGACACTATCCCGCGGTCCGTCGGCTGGTTGGTCGTGACTGCCGCCCTACGCCCTCGTTGACCTTCATGTTGTGGGAAGCCCATCCATGGGATGGCGAGGAAGTACACAAACAGCAAATGAACAGAGGGTGACTGCCACGCGGTCATGCTCCCCTAGCCCTCCGCCGCGACTAGTGCTCCATCTTCTCCCTTTACTGTCTGATGCTAACCCTTTTTTTTTGCCACCGTTCTTTTCAAGCGTGGTTGCGTGCATGTAAAAATGAGCAACCCACCCCCCCCCTTGACCCCCTCTTTGCCCCCCCCCCCGCTGCCCCTGTGGCGTTTGATCTCCTTTCTCTGCCTTGCGCTGTCTTCTTTCGCGCTTTTTTAGTCCCTCCCTGCATCCTCCCCGCCCCCTTCCATCTCCTCCTTCCCCTTTCCCCTCCCTCTTCCTCCCCTCTTTTCAAGGAGCAGCGGACTTGCTACCCAGCGCCACGATGGACGCCACCCCCCGCGGTGTCGAAACGGTTGCCGCTCCAGCGGCCGTGGCCGCCGCATCCCCCCTTGACAGAGCGGCCGTGGCTGCTGCCTCCCCCCTTGACAAGGCATCGGTGGGGGCTCCGGCGCCGCCAGCGTCGGCACCGGCGCCGCCGGTGGTGGCCGTTGGAGACGATGCCGCGGCGGGGCTCAAGGGCGGCGGCAATAAGCTGTTTTCCTGCTGCTTGTGTGACGATCTGTGCGGCCTCTGCTGTTGATTGAGGGCGGAGTTGTCTCGGGGCGCGTGGCAGAAGCGGGGGGGAGGAGGTGGAATGGATGAGCTCTGCTAGTCTGGGCGGCTGGTGACTCTGACACAATGGCGGAGCGCGCGCCGAATGTGGATGCTATGTGTGTACAGTACAGTACCCAACGCGTCATTGTATGTATGTCTGTATGTCATGTCTTTATCTTCGGATAAAAAAGCACTTGAGATCTGCTCACTGTTTCTTCGGTCAATGTCAAAGAGCCACGGACACGGTGGTCGCGGGGTGCGTGCCTGTGTGCACCCACCCACTGGCGGGAGAAGCAGCCAGCGGGGTGAGGACTGCATTTGCCACTGTCATTGTACATTCGGCGACGGCGCCTGGTCCGATGGGAGCCAGCTCCCTGGTGCGCCCTGTGAACCATCTGCCCTGCCGCCGTGGGGACCACAGGCATGGGTGTTTGCGGCGCTGACGTGTGAGTGAGGCGCCTGAGCTGTCCCCCTTTTCTGCAGTGACATGGAGGTAGTGTAACACGATGAGCGTGTCTTCTTCTATGCTGCCGGGGTCATAGCGGCTAGGCAACGTCATTTGCAATCATGCATGGCCCACTGGCGCGCCAAAACTCGGCACTCGCGTGCCCTGCCCGTTGGCACAGGTGAGGCGCATCATCGGTGTCGTACTTGTCGTGCGCGACGCGGCGGAGAAAGTGGCGGCCAGCGCGGGTGGCAGTCCCCCTCACCAGGAGGATTGGCCCGCCTCTGCCGCAGCGGTGACGGGCTCCGTCGGGCAGCGCGGCCACGGCGGCCGCAAAGTCGCCGCTGACGGCTCCGCATGACGGGGAGCGGGAATCCGTGGGACGACGCGGCGCAGCCGGGGCGGTCGCTAGGAGGCAGTGCGGCCACCCCCGCGCCTCCGCCGGTGGGTCTGGCCCGCAGTGGCCGGCCGTGGGCGGGTGGCTGGTGGGCCACGACGGCAGCTCGCGCCACAGCCTCGTCGGCGGCGGGCGTGTGCACTAGGCGTCCCCGCAGGTGGGGGACCAAGACGCCGCCGCCTTTCGGCACCGCAAATGGGGTCGTTTTACCCGCGGCCCGCCCGGAGCTACGCTGCCGCCGCAGCTACCACCACCGCCGCGGCCGCCATTCCTTGCAGCAGCGTGCGGCGCGGGCAAAAGCAACCCCCCCTTCGCCTGCTAATTACCGCTTCTGCCACCGCCACGGCCGCGGCGGCGGCCGCCGCCCCCCACCGCCATCCCGCGAGGGCGACGACCGCCTCTACCAACTACGGCGCGCCGGCTTGGCGGTGTCACAACGGGGCGACGTGGCCGCCGTCGCGGCAATGGCGGCGGGCCGCGGCGGTGACCGCCTCAGTAGGCCGACAAGGTGGCCATGGTAGCCGCGACAGCGGGAGTGGCGGCCGCCGCCGCCGCCGTCGCGGCGGTGCCTTCGTGCATCCGCGTCGTGCCGCCGCCAACCCCCGTCGCGGCGCTGGTCGCGCCGGCGCCCGCGCCGCAACCGCCGCCGCCCCATCACCGCAGGGGGACTTGCAAAGCTCGACGGCAGCGCCCCGGTCGGCGGCGGCGGCGGCGGCGGCGGCGGCGGCGGCGGCATCGGCATCGGCATCATGAACAGGGCCGGCCGGAGGCGTGCGCGGCTGGCTGCCTCCGCCATTGGCGGCGGCCACGTGTGACTCCCGCCAAGGGGGGGAGGGGGGGGGGGCTGCGGACAGCCTTACGCGGGGCGACGCGTGGCGCGTTGGCTGGGCGGCGATAGCTCTGCAGGCGTGCGCTTGTGGATGGGGAACAAAGGGGGAAGGGGGGGGCGGGGGGGGGAAGTGGGAGGAGTGCAGGAAAGGGGCACGCGCCCCCTGTAGGACCCTCCGTAGGGGCCAGGGTCCACCGCAGGCCATCATATTGGGCCGCCGTTTGCCCGTCAGTAGGACAACAGTTCGCGCCCAAGGCTCTCCCTCTCGCCCCGCCCCATCCACCTCTCCAATCCTGCCGCGCTCTTCTCCGACCCACCTGTACTGTCACCGTATGTACTGTACACGACCGTGTTGGATGAAAATGTCATTGCCTCGCGCATTTCTCACCCGCCCACGGACCACGCAATGGACGAGGGGGCAAGCCCTTGCAGGGGTTCCCGTCGTGGCCGTGTCACCCCCTCTGGGATGGTGCACGTACCCTCCACGTGGTCGCCCGACCCATTGTCGGCGACTGAACCTGCATCTGCTGCTTCTTCCCTCCCGGGGCGTCACAGCCGGCCATTGTAGTCGCCGTCGTCGGCGGCGACTGAGGTGCTGGCGGCGGGGGCGGGCGGCGCCCAAGACCCCCCGCCACCGCCAATGTGATGGGACTGACTACCTATTGGCAAGGCCCGAGTGCATGGCGGCGGCAGTGGCGGCGGCAGCGGCGGTGGCCGCAGCTACTGCAGCGATGACCACTACATGCAATACCAATTCAATGAGAAATGCAATGGGGCACCGGCACCCAACTTGTGAAACACCTGGTCACCGCCCGCTGCAGCGCAGCTGCGAGGGTCTCCCCCTCAACTCTCACCGCGCGGGCACCCACTGCAGGATAGCTCACTTTTGGTAACACACCTGCTCCGCGCGGTGGGGGCTCGTCGCGGGGGGGGCGTGGTGAGGGGGGGCGCATGCCGTGGTTCTCTGGGCAGAGGGGATTCCCGCTGCCGGTGGGCACGGCAGGCACGCCGCCGCCGCTGCTGCTGCCACCACAGACGCCGCCGCCCCCATGAAGGTAGCTCGGGCGGCACCCTCACCCCGCCGCAGGCAGCCGCACCGCCCGCGCCAATACTGACAACCAGGGTGGCGAGGGGGGAGTGGGGGGGAGGGGCGAAGGGGCGCCCCCTACAGCGGCTGTCTCTACACCACACGCGGGTGCCACGGCGACCGAGGGTCCCAGCCCTTATAGCCCCGCACCTCCCCCTCCCGGCCCGCCGACAGCATCCCCATCCAGTCGTCCACTAACATGCAAAACGCCGCGACCTTCAGCCCTCGCTGGTCCGCTTCTGTTTCGGCGGCGGCGTCGGCCACGATGGCGTCGGCGGCGGCAGCAACGTCGGCTGCGTCAGCGTCAGCGTCGGCGGCTCTGCCGCTCGATGGGATGCGCGGCGAGACGGCGCAGTGGGTCTAAGACCGTGTTCCTTAACAACCTGCAGTCGGCTGCTCGCATCCGATTTTCCGTGTAATTGGCTGTTTCTTTGTGCAGAAATTGCGTTTGGATTGTTCATCTGGACACTTTTTCCGCTCTGGCAAACATGAAACGTGCTGCCAGCACGACACTAGCTTGTGTGGAATAGTCAAGTACGATGCGCGGTTGAACATGAAGAAGCAGAGAAAGTTTGCGCGACCGATGCCCAGCACTCGCCACGGTCTTCCCCAGCGTCGCCGACATGTAGCTGGGGACCAGTTCACACGTAGGAGGGACCATGCTGCCAAAGAATCACTTGAGGCGTCTCCATGACGTTTTTGAGAATGAGGATCTGGCAATAAATGCACAACCACGCAAGGAGCTTGCTAACAAACCTGCGCGACAACAGCTTTCGAGGGACTGCACGAAGAAATCTCTCCGCCTTGCTCGACACCTACGGGGTGAATTCTGACCAATGGAACGCTCCATCCAGCAAACAGCAGCGCCACCGCTGTTGTCATTGGTTGACAGAACACCGACAGAGGCCGTCGTGTCGGTCATCCTGGGGGAGATGCTTTGGCCTCAGCCCATTCCCTCGATCAGAAAGGCCTGCTGGAGCAGTTCATTTTTGTGCTCGAGCTCGGCAAGAATTTGCCCAACGAAGCAAGAGATCTGGCCAAAATCGGGGTTGTATCTTGACACGGGATAGAGTGCTTTTGCGAAAAGAGGCCACCCCGACGCGCACCGGCGCTAACCGCAACCCTGGTCGCAACCCGCAGAGGCCCTGTACGGGTCAACTCAGGCCTGTCACGCGTCAGCAGGCTCTTGACGAAGGTCTCTACCCAGCTTTGTTTAGCGGGTTGCGGCTGTCTTGCCCAAAGCACTGGCGAAATCAGCACCATCTGTGGACCCGTGGGCAGACGGTGCCCAGCTTTGCCCAGGGTTGAGGTGGACTGGTGAAATGGAGGCCGCGCTTCCACCCAGCGTTGTTTAACCACCACCAGCTTTGTTCACTTTGTGCCCTCACAGCCCCTCAGGCAGCCCGGGTTGTTATTGAAATGAATTTCCCCGCCCGACCCGCCCAGTTTTATGAAACGAGGCGAGTACTTCCAGGCCGGCTTGCGGCCTCCGAGCCTGCTTGGAGCCGTGTTGCGTGAGATCCTGCAAAGCGGAGAAAACGTGTCGTGCGTCTGAGTGGCCAGTGGGAACACGAGCATCGCTCTGATATGTGGGCCGATATGATTGCGCGACGTGGCTTACGAAATGTCGGCGAGGCGCGTCTCGTGTGAGTGACGCGCAGCTTCGAGAAAGGCCGCGGGTGCGCTTGCAGGAAAAAGATTCCGCGCTGGGCGCGAGGCACACACGCTTTGTCACCACGCCCGTCGCCATCCTCGTCACATGTGCAAGCATTAGGCGCCACTGGGGGCAGCTCGCTCATGCTTGCAATGTGCAGCTGGGCAAGCTCACTTTCAGCGGTCGTGGAGACCTCTGTTCCGCTGGCAGTGGACGTGGCGGGGCGGTGCAGGCGGGTCCAGCAGCCGCGGGCGGCGGCCAGCGAGATGGTGCTGGGGGTGACTGCCAATTCACTGTCGGGGCAGGGCTCATCTCTGGTTGTTTCGACAGGCAGCTGTCGTCGGCGGCATGTTTGTGGAGGTGGTGACCGGCGCGCGCTGCCAGCCGCCGGCAGGTTGCGTCTGTGGGGAAGCTCGGCGTGCGCTGGTAAATGTACTAGTGTTGGAAGGAGTGCCTGGCGACGAAATGACAGGCTGGTGTCGCTGCTGGGGCAGCGGCTGCAAGCAGTTGGGGCACTGGCGGACTACCCGGTGGGGCAGTGAGTCTGGTTGCAACCGCAGAGCCGGTGGCAACACTGCTGCACCGGTTTACCGACGTGACTCTGATGGCGCGGCTGGGGGTGACGGCACCGCTGGGCTTTTCCCTGGTGCTGGTGTAGAATCTGGTGCCGCTGTGGCCGCGGCTGACCGCCGTCGCGCTTGTGGTGGACTTGGCTCCGCTCCTGCACCGCTTGACCACCGTGACGCTGGTGGTGCGGCTGTGGGCGACAGCACAGCCTGTGCCGCCGCCGGTGCACGGATATGCCGCCGTGGCGCTGGTGTAGCACGTAATAGGCGTGGCGCTGGTGGCTGACCTCGTGCCGCTGCTGCACCAGTTGAGCTCCGTGACGCTGGATGCGCGGCTGGGGGCGCGGCTGGGGGCGACGTCACAGCCAGTGCCGCCGCCGGTGCACGTGTGCACCGATGTCGCGCTTGTGCAGCACGTAATGGGCCGACGCGCGGCTGTCAGCTCCGTCTGGGTGTCTTAGGTGAGCGCAGTGGCTTCAGCGGAGGCTCTGACGGCAGTCGCTTGCCAGTTGATGGCGGAGGCGACCGCAGTGACAATGGCGATTGCATCGCCATTGACGCGATGGCTCTGCTGTCGCCAGGTAGCAGACGGCGGCGTCTCGGGGTCATCCGTGGTGGTGACATGCCACGATCACTGCCGAGATGGTGGCCTTCAGAGTCGCAGAGCTCGTGGCGCTGAGGAGGGTTTGCCGTGGTCATGAGCGGTGGCCTTCAATGCTCAATTGGTTGTCGTGGCGAACGGAGAGCTAGTGGTGCGATTGTGCCGGACGTGCGCGCAGTGCTGCTGACGGCGGACCTGGACGGGCGGATGAGGTGTGCGCAACCGCACAGGCTGTGCCGTCATCGGTTACGGTACTGCTTGCAGTGTCGATGGCGGTGGGATGGGCGGGGGCGAATGCGCAGCAGGTGGCGCCGATGGTGCTTGAGGCGACAGCATTGGCGCTTGAGGGGGACCTCGTGGAGGGGTGTGTTGGAGGCAGTAACCCCGTCGTGGCGACGCGGACGCGGTTTATGGGTGAAGCTGTTTATCGTTGTGGTGGTGCCGCAGCGGGTGCACACGCTGTCATAATCATCAATGAGGACAGCCGCGGCGACGTGGACTGGCGAGAAGACCGGCTGGTGTTGGGTGGCGACAAAGATGGGCAGCAGGCATCTGACGGTGTGTCACGCCCGCCTCAATCAGCACCGATTGAATTAAGAGGTCGTGACAGAATGGGGGGTGGAAATACAAGAAAAGAAAGCACGGTAGCTTTGTGAGCGCACAGGAAATCCAGAGACATGGCTGGATTCCCGAACGGTTGCCCTGCCATTGGTTCGCGCGATTCTGTGCAAGCACGTGGCATCCCTTTTCTGACCGTGAGGGGCTCCGCAGGACCATCCCTGAGCGTATTTCTCGCCTTAAAAAGCCTTGCTCTCGTCTCCTCTCTGGTTTCTGGCGGCAGCTCATCCGTCCGCCCTCCCTCTCCTCCACGGTCGACATTGCCGGCAACTGTGGTGCTCACACGTATCGTAGTCCCTTTCTGAAACGAATCTCCTCCTCAGCTACTCCTCTTCTCACCCTTCTCCGCCTCAGGTGCCCCCCTTCTTAGGTTCGCCCCCCCCTCCCCGTCCCTGTCGTGTAGCACGCCGTCTTCCCCACCACCGCATCTCCCGTCGTTCCCACCTCCTTGCAATTTCACGACCCCGTATCGGTGGGGTTGCGCTCCGTGGCCAGCATGGGCCGCGTCAAGAACGCCACGCCGGTGTGAACAGCCCCATTCGTGCCCAAGGCCAAGCGCAAGGTCACCTGCGCCCGGCGCATGCACGCGACCATGATTGGAGAGCGTCTTCCGGTTCATCGCTTACGCTTTGGCACCGTGGCCATTCGTGAAGTGCGGTATTACCAGAAGAACGTTGAACTGCGTGAGCCTCCAACGCCTTTCCGTCGTTTTGTGCGCGAGATTGGTGCCAATGTTGGCTTCGTTGGCGTACTCTTTCAGAAGGACGCCCTCTCCGCGCTGCAGGGGGCGGCCGAGGACCACATCGTCCAGCTCTTCGAGGAAGCTGTACTGTGCTCACGTAGCGCGAAGCGAGTGACAGTCACACCCAAGGACTTTGAGCTGGCTTACCGCATCCGCGGCGGGAAGTAGTGGGTCTGGGGGTGTGCGACTGGGGTGGAGGCGTGGGACTCGGCGAGACTAATTCAGCTATGACTTTTACGGCCATTCTCGCGTCTGTGGCAAAAACCACTAGCACACACGGCACCCAAGTTGGGGCGGTGTGCTAGGGCTGCCTCCCGTGTCGGGGGAACCGGAAGAAGTGCAAGTCGCACACACTCTGTCCCTGTTGTGGGGCAAACCCCCCACGGACAAATAAGAGGATGGTGTGTGGTCCAACAGTTTCTTGGTCGGGACGGGGACGCAGGGCCAAGCCCCGCTGTCCCTCCCCTTATCCCCCCAGGGTCCACTCAGAATCTCGCCACTCAGAATCTCCCACCCCAGCACCTGCCCACCGGGCCACACGAAAATCCAAGACGATAAATGCAGAAAACCCTCAAATCCAAGTTGGATTTACTACTAAGCTAACTATCCCAAACTTAGGGAATATGGACCCAAATGCAGGGGGAGGAACGGATCAGGCTAGTGGCCTGCCGCCCCTTGCATGGCACGTGTTGCCCCCCTACCTGGGGGTCAATACTGCCACACTCCCCTCTCCTCAGTTCCGACCGACCCGGTCGGCCCTGTGAGGGGGTGCGTAAACGCACGTCTCGGCGTTGGGGGCGCGACTTGCTGTCCCCCATCGAGCACGTAACACGGATGTGGAGGCGGTCACGTTGACCGCCCCTCTCCTCAAGCTTGCCCACTCGGCAGCTTGCTCTCCTCAGTTCACACTTCACCATCACCACCACCTCCCCTTCACCTTCCACTGGGCCGCCCCACGCTGGGGAGGCCACCCGTATACCCACGATCCGAGTCCCCCTCAACTCGAGGCGAGTCTCGTGCTGCGATAGCCAGAGCGTCTCTCCCCCACTTGGGGAGAGCCATGGCGACTCCGGGAGTGGAGACGGACTCTCTTGACGAGCGCATGGAGGACACCTCCTACGGGGCAGCACCCGCCGGGACTTCCGGCGGGAGCTCCGCGATCGCTCCGGGGGACGGGACTCCCGCGTCACCCGGCTTTGGGTTGACGGCGGGGTCTCCCCCGGAGGCGGGACAAGTTGTCCCGCGTGAGGCCTTGGGGCGGTGGTTTTACCCCGCGTGGCCTCTCTATGAGGAGGGGCTGACTGTTCTTCGCTGTGGCCGACTTGGCGCAGCGATGGGCCGGGTATGGGACCGCCTACGGGAGAAGTATCCCCGTAGGGTCGGGTTCCCGGCCGGCTTCAGGACGGACCAGTTTGCCTTCCTGGACGATGAGGAGGTTGAGGACGTTCAGCGTGCCAAGGCCATGGTGGACCGCGGGGGAACTATCCCGGGTCCCGGCGACTTGCCGACCTTCACGTGGGACGCTGTGGCAACTCGCCCACCGTACCTCCACGAGGCCGATCCGCACACTCATCACTTTGATGTGCGGATGGAGAAAGACTTCCGGCGAGGTCCCTACTTGGTGACCTCGGCTCAACTTGAGTTTCCTCAACAGTCTGCTGCCAGTAAGGAGCAGTACTATCCGAAGAAGCCCGAGTGGTGGCCTCAAGTTGAGGTCCCCTACGGGTTCCCGGCGTTGTTGCCACGGTTGCTTGACCACTTCGGCTCCGTCATGTTGATGGCTGCCCCTGATCACCTGGTGTGGGCCATGTTGGCCACCCAGTGGCTCCTCGAGGTCATGTCGACCTGGGTGTCCTGTGTTCAGCGGCGGGGGATGCTCTGGCATCTCCCCCTCCGGCTCCTCCAGGGTTTGGAACAGCTCACCCCTCAGCTAGTTGCTGAGGGGTGCTCATCAGGACAACTCACTCTACTTGAGGAGATGCTCCGGCTCCATAATTTTATCGAGTGGGAGAGCATTGAGCACAAGTTGCGCCGCCCCACTCGTGGGCCCAAGGACGATGGCGCACTTCGCCAGTTCGTGTGGGTCGCTCGTGAACTTCACGACGGCCGTGTGGTCCTACGAGAGGGGTTGGGCATCGGGGACTACCCGTATGCCCCGGGGGTGGATCGCCACACTGCGCCACCCCCGGACAAGCCCATAGTTATGGCCGTGCCGTCCTATGATGACCATATGACTCAACCCACTGCGGGGGCCCCAAGTCGGGGTCGCAGTTACACCCGGGTACCGCCACCTCGGCGGGCCCCTCCGCTTCCTCCTGTTCCTTTCCAACCTCACGGGAACATCCCGATCAGCGTGGCCGTGGAGTCTTCCACCCCGGTGTCCCCCAACTTGGGGGCCACCCTCCTGACGGTATACCCCAAGTTGGTGTTGCCGCCCACGCCTCTAACCTCAGAGATGATGATCACCACGTTGGTGCGCACCATTTCCTGGTTGGCCGCGTCGACCGCAACCCTACAGAGTTCCGAGACTCCTCAACTTGAGGAGCGCGTTCGTACTGCAGTGGCGACCGCGAGTTGCGAGTCGGTGGCGGAGTTTATGACAGCCGAGTTGGCTCGCATTGGGGCTATTATGCCCCAGCCAGCCCCACTTGGGCGTGGCAAACGTCGCGCGAGCCGGGCATACTCGCCTCCTCGCCGTCGTCGCCGACACTCGCGGCGCTCTCCTTCCGTATCGGAAGACGAGTTGTCTTACTCCGTTTCGGAGTCCTCTACCCCGTCGGAGACGGAGTCTGTCCAGCGTCTGCGTCGCAAACTTGCGCGCAAGACCAGGCAGAAGAGTGGCCACGGTCGGCGCCACTTGCGCGACCGTGAGGGGCGCGACGGTTCCGACTTGGAGCCGCCGCCCCCTCCAACAAGTGGAGACCGTTATCGGCGTGGGTCTCGCCGCTCGCCTCCACGTGAGGGCGAGGGCCGTGGAGTGGGAGAGTCTAGCATGCGTGCCTAGTTGATAGCTGCCTTTGTTGTGAGAGTGTGAGGGTTAGGGCTGTAGTTAAAAGCCACTCTGCGTACCACTTCGACTTGATGCACTCTCGTGGCACTGTTGCTCGGCCTTCCCTCACGTTGAGGGAGGGCTGTTAGGGTCTATCTCATTCCGGGCACAGTACGCCCGGACCTTCTCAGCGGGAAGGTCCTCCACATACTCCCACGTATCATCCTTGGCTTTGTAGCCAAACCAACGCACCCTCAACATGAGGCGGTCAGTGTCTTCATCCCATCCGTGGTCGATGAACTTATCGAACACGTACTCCTGCGGGCCCTGTTTGGCCGCAGGCAGTGAGGGGAGGCGCCACGACTCCAACGCACGTGCCCAAGCTGGGTCGCCTGCAGGCGGTGGTGCAACTTTGACCACGTCCTGTCCGTTCACTGTGCGGACCCCATCGTCACTTTCGGTGGTGAAGCGCCGCCCATCAGTACGAAGGACCTGGTACGGTCCCTTCGTCTGGAATACCAGCTTACCCCCAGTTGGGGTGTGCGAGTGTACCAGCACCCAGTCACCCTGCTCGGGGACATGTTTAGCATTGCGCACCTTTTTGTCAAAGGTACGCTTGTAGCGCTTTTGTGCTTTGTCCATCTCAGCCCTGACTTTAGGGATGAGGTTTTCAAGCCTAGCGGCGAATTCCGCCTTACTCTCAGTAGGAGTAGGCGTACTGCCACCATCCTCCCTAGTTGGGAGCGACCGCCGCACGGCAATAGACCGCACGCGACGGGGGGTCACAAAAGCGAGGGGTACTTCCCCTGTAGATGAGTGAACCTGCGAATTGTAGGCAGTAGTAAAAATAGAAATGTATTGGTCCCACGCCTTCACGTGCTCACTCACATAGTGGCGCAGCTGCCTAACAATAGTTTTGTTGAAGCGCTCCACCTGCCCATTAGTTTGTGGGTGGTAGGGGGTGGCATAGTTTGCCTTAACCCCCAACATATCCAGCACTCCCTGAAACAGTACAGACGCAAATTGCGGTCCATTGTCCGATAGTGTACTATCTGGGATGCCATACGCGGCAACCCAGTGATCTAGGAAGGCTGACACGACCGACATGGCCGTGATCTCTGCCAGTGGGATCGCTCGCGTAAGTTTCGTGAAGCGGTCACAGATGACCAGGAGGTACTGGTTGCCCTCCTCGGTCACGGGCAGTGGCCCAAGGATGTCCATCGCCAACGCGGCGAAGGGCTCCTTGGCCGGGAACAATAGCATAGCCGTAGTAGGCCGCCGTTCCATCAGACGATTCTGTGCACAACTTGTGCAGGCAGCCACCCAACTGTAGATGTCCACCACCATGGACGGCGAGTAGTACCTGGTCCTCAGGGTCTGGTACAGTTTACTAGACCCCAGGTGTCCACCCGTGGGAGCGTTGTGCTCCCTCTCAAGGATACTGTCCTTGAGGGATGCGGGGACGACAAGTTGTTCGGTCCCCTGGAATACCCCCCTCCTCATGAGGAGGCCATCGTCTCCCAGAAAGAAGCGCGTCTCAACCACCGTATCCAGTATATCCCTCTGCGACTTGCAGAAGGGATCCTCGGCCTGGGCCTTCACCACCTCGTCCAGGGACAGGGGCAAGTACTTCTTGTTCCCTGGCGCCTCGGGGTTCAACGCCTGACCCGAGCGCGTGACTACCCCCACGATGGGGATCTCCTCATCGACTGGGTTAGTGTCCAGCCCCTCGGTGGGTACCCGAGAGAGGCCGTCGGCAAGGGCATGTTGCCTGCCAGGTCGGTACTCAATGTCAAAGTTGAAGGGTGCCAGTCGCACCCTCCACCGGTTGAGACGAGTGTTCGTACAGTCCGTCTTAAAGATGAACTGCAACGCGCGGTGGTCACAGCGGATGAGGAACTTCTCACCCTCCAGGTAGTGACGAAGTGACGTCACCGCCCACACCACTGCGAGTCCTTCCAACTCGGTGACTCCGTAGTTCTTCTCGGCCGAGTTCAGCCCCTTACTAAAGTATCCCACCGGCAAGTACTCCTTGTCCGGCTGCTGCTGAAGCAACACACAACCAAGTTGGTCGTAGCTAGCGTCCACATCGAGGATGTAGTGGCCTCCCAACCTGGGAATAGCCAAGATGGGGGGCTTCAGCAGAAGGTCCCGAAGAGTCTCAAAGGATTCCTGCTCCACCCGACTTGGGGGAGGCAGGTTCTTCGGTAGCGTTGAGCTCACCAGCTCATTCAACTGCTTCGCCACCTTGGCGAAGCCCTTGGTGAAACGTCGGTACACGTTACACATCCCGAGGAAGCTCCTCATCTGGGTCTGGGTCCGGGGGTACTGAGCCTTACGTATGGCCCTCAAGTTCTTCTCGTTAACACTGAGACGCCCCGGATGGACAACATGTCCCAAGTACTCCACCTCTTGAGTAAAGAGGTGGCACTTACTCGCCTTCAGTGACACGCCGGCGTCAGCAAGTAGCTTGAACACCTGGCCAAGATGGCCAATGTGTTCCTCTGGACTTCGGGAGAACACAATGATGTCGTCTAGGTACACAAGACAGATCTGCCACCGTACTCCGGCCAGAATCATGTCCATAGCGCGCTGGAAAGTTGCCAACGCGTTACACAGACCAAACGGTAGGCGCTTGCACTGGTAGAAACCACAGTGACAGGTAAAGGTAGTTTTATGCCTGTCCTCCGGGGCAATGGGAATTTGCCAGTACCCCGCGTTACAGTCTAGGGTAGAGAACACGTTTGCCTCCCCCAGAGAGTCCAGACAGTCATCCATCCTAGGTAGGGGATAACTGTCCTTCACCGTGCTCTCGTTGAGCTTACGGTAGTCGATACAAAACCGGGGGGTCCCATCAACTTTGGGGACGATAACCACCGGACTCGCCCACTCGGCGTTGCTGGCCTCGATCACATCGAGGGCCTCCATGCGAGCAACTTGCTCCTTAACGAGGGCCCTTGAACGAGGTCCTCCCCTATACGGTTGTTGGCGTATAGGGGGTGCACCGGGCTTCAACTCGATCCGGTGTTGGGTGGCTCTCATGAGTCCCAATTGACCATCCCACAACTTGTGATATTGGTCCAAGAGGCGTTCAACTTGAACTCTCAACCTGGGGGGGACACTCTCCATGTTCACATGGGGTCGAGGAGAGGCGGCCGACTTGGCTTGATGCTTCTCCTTTCCGGACTTCGGGTCGCTACTTGCGCCCGCGTTGAGGGTGACCGCTACTACCGGTCCCTCATGTTGGTCGATATAGCCGAACTTGGCTCCCGACTTGAAGTACTTGGGCGTCGGGCTCAGGTTCATCACCTGGATCCTCCACGGGACTCCGGCTTTGGAGTCCATCGTGCCAAGGGCAACATGCACTTGGTGCTTGCGAGCAAGACGGGGGTGAGGGTGCACCAACCCGTTCCCCGTATAATCAGTTACAACGTCCACGTGCGCCACCGAGTTGGGGGGCAACGTGACTTTGCGGGCTAAACGCAGGGTAGCAGTAAACCCTTCCCTCACCGAACAAACAGGCTTCGACTGTGAGACTGTCACAGGAGCCACAGACTTTCCCTTACCAAGGATGGGGATGGTCTCCCCATTCATCAACTTGACCCAGTACTCAGGGCCACAAATCAAAGGCACTTGTGTAACAACATAAGGGGTACCCAGAAGCAGGGGTACCGATATATTTTCAACTACGCCATAGGTCACGTCGACCTCATGGGTCCCCAACCTAGTTGGTAGGGTCACGGCACCAACGATGGGAAGTACCCCACCATTGATGTCAATCATATGGTCAGCCTTGGACCTCCAGCGTTGGAGCTTCACCTCCTTTGGTAATAGCGACCTGCGTATCAAGGAGGCTCCTGACCCGGTATCAAGCACGATACGGGCACAACAGGCGCGGCCGGGGGCAAGTTGCACCCGTCCAGCCACCTGGAAGTTCTCACCCGTCAGCACCGCGATGACCCGACGTGGGTTTACGTTCTTGGGGAGTCCTACCCGAGGTGGGCGGACTCCCTTAGGTCGCCGCAGTATCCGGCACGGTTGGTTCGTCCTCCTGGCCCACTTGGCCGAGGCTGCCGTTGTGAGCTTCGGACGACCAGCCCCAACGGTCATTCGTTTCCCGCCGACTTGGCGTCCGAATCTGAGGGCGGGGAGGAAGACGACGAGTCCGAGGACGACGTGTCCGCCTCCTCCGCCGAGGGTGTGGCGACCGCGACGACCGGTCGAGACCCACCCTCGCGGCGTGAACGTACTTCGTTCGTAGCCGACTTTTTACTCGCATTCCTAACAAGTTGTTGGATGCGTTTACTCAACTTGGGGCAATCATATGCCCAGTGACCATCGGAGTTGCAGTTCCAACACCGATGGTCCGTTCCTGGAGGGGTCTTCCCAACTGGGGAAGACGAAGGGATACCCTGGGAAGTTCCCACGGCAGCTACCACCCTCTCCTTGCGGATTTGGCGTGCCTCTCTCAACTCTCTGGCCTGGCGCGCCTCCTCCCAATCCTTGGCCGACTCGGCCTGACGCTCCTGGCGTTGTTCCTCCCGCAACTTGCGGTAGGCCTCGCCTCTGCGATAGGCGAACCTGGCCAACTCGGCCAGTGTCGCCCGGGCAGTGTTATGCTCCCGGGTCTCCATACGGACTGACCAATGGAGTCCCTCCACAAACCGACTCTTCACCACAGCTTGTGGATGAAGAAGCCCACAAAGATTGTTGAGCTTACGGACTCGCTCCGCAAAGGACAACTCGTCCTCCGCCTCTTCCTGATGGGCTTGCGTAAACTCCTCGACTTGAGAAGCCAACGCTGCCTCATCAACCATGGCTCTCAACAACCAGTTGACGAGCTCCAAATAGGACGTCACCTCCCCAGCGCCTCCACTTGAGGAGCTGGGCATGACGGACATAAGTTCTGTCCGTAGGTCGCCCTTCGTAAACTCCTGTAGCATGTAAAAAGCCATGCCTTCACTTATGGCATTGTCGTCACAGACTTTTGTGAAACGACGTAGGAACTCAAAGACACGGAGGGGGGGAGTTCCGTCCCACTCCGCCTTGTGCCCAAAAGAATGAAGTGCATTCTTCTTGGCACGGCCCATGGCTCGGGCCTGGTCAGGACCATACGCCACCGACTTGTTGTGGAGGGCGTAGGTCTCACAGTCAAAGATCCTCTGGTAGACCGGGTTGGCTACCTGGATCTTGGGCGGCACCTCACGTTGAGGGAAAAGCCGCTGTGGCACTGGGGTAAGTTCACTCTCAGTGCCTGTAGTCCGGCGCGGCGCGCTTGGTGTAGCCGCCGGCGTTTCCGGGAAGAACTCCCCCGTGAAGGGCGTACGCCCCACCGAGTATGGTGTGGCTCCCTCGTTGGGAGTCACAGGTGTCGCCCCCAGTTCGGGGCGACCAGAGATAGGCGTAAGGGGGGATTCCCCCTGCGCCTGCGGGCTCGAAAGCCCCAATCCGGTTTGGACATTAAGGCCATCTGGCAAACTCACCACAATCTGATTCAGAATGGTATTTGTCATCGTGACCACCAGGTCCGGCAAAGTCTCCCGCAACACATTGGTCGCCTCCCGACGGACAGTTTCCGCGAGGAGTGGATTGTCGACTCCAGTTGAGTCTCGGTCCGCCTCCGGGAGTCCGCCTCAGGGGTAACCACGTTCCTTAGGGGTCTCAACCGGGGGCATGGGCGCGAGCCCATCGCCGACCAACGGAGGGCCACCGTCCTCCGAAAGCCTAGTTGGCGACGACTCCAAGCCAAAGTTGGCTCCAACCCGAGTGGAACGCGCGGGGACAGTCCTCACCCCTTGGGACGTTCCCGTTGAGTATACCACACGGTGGCCAGACTTCGGCCCACCCACATCAGAAGTGTCACCCGAATGAACTCCCGACTGAGTCGGGGTGGCCTGTTGCCCGCCCGCACTTCCAGTCCTGCTGGCATGAGGGACCTCCAGTCTCTCTGCGACTCCAGGTAAACCTACCTGTGTCTCACCAGTATTCAAAGGCACTGATGTACGTGCGTCACCCGTGTACTCCCCGGACGACGGGGGGCCCAAACTAGCCATGTTGGCTGACGATCCGTATGACACGGTCCAAGTCCACTGCTTCTCTGAGACAGAGGGCCCCCTACACCCGGGTGCACACGGAGTTAACGTTTACCTCTGTTCCCTGCTGCTCCACCAAGTGTGGCAAAAACCTCTCGCACACGCAACACCCATGTTGGGGCGGTATACAAGGGCTGCCTCCCGTGTCGGGGGAACCGGAAGAAGTGCAAGTCGCACACACTCTATCCCTGTTGTGGGGCAATCCCCTCACTGACAAACATGAGGATGGTCTGTGGTCCAACAAATTCTTCGTCGGGACGGGGAAGCAAGGCCAAGCCCCGCTGTCCCTCCCCTTATCCCCCTAGGGTCCCCTCAGAATCTCGCCACACAGAATCTCCCACCCCAGCACCTGCCCACCGGGCCACACGAAAATTCAAGACGATAAATGCAGAAAACCCTCAAATCCGAGTTGGATTTACTACAAAGCTAACTATCCCAAACTTAGGGAATATGGACCCAAATGCAGGGGGAGGAACGGGTCAGACTAGTGGCCTGCCGCCCCTTGCATGGCACGTGTTGCCCCCCTACCTGGGGGTTATTACTGCCACAATTGCGTTGTCTCCTTATCCCTGAAGGATATTATCGTTGAGCGGGAGCATTATGCTCCCGCATGTGGACATCTGGGGTCTAGTGAACTTTACCGGACCCTGAGGACCCTGAACTACTGGCCCTTGGTCATGGTGGACATCTACAGTTGGGTGGCTGCATGCACAAGTTGTGCGCAGAACCGCCTGATGGTACGGCGGCCCACTACGGCCATGTTGCTGTTCCCCGCTGAGGAGCCATTCGCCGCGTTTTCAATTGACATCCTCGAGCCCCTGCCAGTGACGGAGGACGGCAATCAGTACCTCCTGGTCATCTGCGATCGCTTCACGAAACTTACGCGACCGATCCCACTGTCAGAGAACCCGGCCATGTCGGTCGTGTCAGCCTTCTTAGATCGCTGGGTTACGCGCTATGGCATCCCAAATAGTACGTTATCGGACAACGGACTACAAATTGCGTCCGTCCTGTTTCAGGGAGTGCTGCGCATGCTGGAGGTTCGGGAAAACTATGCCACTCCCTACCACCCACAAGCTAATGGGCAGGCGGAGCGCTTCAACAAGACTATTGTTCGGCAGCTGCGCCACTATGTGAGTGAGCACGTGAAAACGTGGGACCAATACATCTCTATTTTGACTACCGCCCACAATTCGCAGGTTCACACTTCTACGGGGGAAGTACCCCTCGCTTTTGTGAGTCCGCGCCGTGCGCGGTCTATTGTGGTGCAGCGGCCGCTGTATAGAAGGCAAGCCGGTGGCGGGACACCTACTCCTAGTAAGAGTAAGGTGGAGTTTGCTGCTAGGCTTGAGAAGCTCATCCCTGAAGTCAGGGCTGAGATAGACAAAGCGCAGAAGCGCTACAAGCGTACTTTCGAATAGAAGGTACGTAACGCTAAGGACATCCCCAAGCAGAGTGCCTGGGTACTAGCACATTTGCATACCCCGACTGGGCGTACGCTGGTGTTCCAAACGAAGGGACCATACCAAGTCGTTCGTATGGATGGGCGACGGTTCACCATCGAAAGTGACGATGGGATCCGTACAATAAACGGACATGATGTGGTGAAAGTTGCACCAGCTCCTCCGGGCGACCCGACTTGGGCGCGTGCGCTCAGGGCGTGGCGCCTGCTTTACCTGCCTGCGGCCAACCAGGGTCCGAAGGAGTACGTGTTCGACACGTTTGTCGACCACGGGTGGGATGAGAATACTAAACGCCTCATGTTGAGGGTGCGCTGGTTTGGCTACTGCGCAAAGGATGATACACGGGAGTGCGTGGAGGACCTTCCAGCCGAGAAGTTCCGGGCTTACTGCGCCCGGAATGACATCGATCCTAATTGCCCTCCTTCAACGTAAGGGAAGGCCAAATGGTCGGGCTCAGAGAGTGCTTCCATTCGAACTGGTACGCAAAAAGGCTTTTAACTACAGCCCTAACCCTCTTACTTTCACAAGAAGGGCAGCTGCCAACTAGGCACGCATGCTAGATTCTCCACCACCACGACCTGCGCTCTCACGCGGAGGCGAGCGGCGAGACCCACGCCGGTAACGGTCACCACAAGTCGGTGGAGCAGGCGCCTCCAAGTTCGAGTCGTCATGAGTCTCACAATCATGAGTGCGACGACGAGCGCGGCTACTTGCCTGCTTGGTCTTGCGCGCAAGTTGGCGGCGTAGACGACGGACCGACTCGGTCTCGGACGGGCCGGATGCCTCCGACTTGGAGTAAGACAACTCGGCTTCCGACACGGAGGGAGAGCGCCGCGAGTGGAGGCGACAGCGATGAGGAGGAGAGTAGGCACGGCTCGCCCGACGCTTGCCGCGCCCATGTGGGGCCGACGAGGGCGTCATGGAGCCGATGCGAGCCAAATCGACCGTCATAAACTCCGCAACCGACTCGCAACTTGCAGTCGAGACGACAATGCGAACGCGCTCCTCAAGTTGAGGGGTCTCTGAAGTCTAGAGAGTCGCTGCCGACACGGCCATCCACTAAATGATGCGCACCAACGTGGTGATAAGCATCTCAGAAGTCATTTGCGCGCACGGCAACACCAACTTGGGGCAGACCGTAAATAGAATAGCCCCCGAGTTGGGGGACACAGGCGTGATTGACTCAACTGCAATGCCGATTAGGATGTCTCTGTGCGTCTGGAACGAAACAAGGGGACGAGGAGGGGCTTGCCGACTTAAAAGAGACCTAGGCTAGTCGTGACTTCGAGTTGAGGCCGCCGCGGCACCTTGCGCCCGAACCTCCTAAGGGTCGGCGACCGCTACCACAAGGTTTCTCTCCGGGGGTGGCGCAGTGTGGCGCTCCATTCCTGAAGCATACGGTAGCCCCCGATGCCCAAGCCCTCGTTGAGGACCACGTGGTTGTCGTGACGATCATGGCCGACCCAGACGAACTGGCCAAGTGAGCCGTCGTCCTTGGGCCCACGGGAATGTCGGCGCAACTTGTGCTCGATGCTGAAGTCGGGAGGGAACCCGACCCTACGGGGGAACTTCTCCCGTAGGCGGTCCCAGATGCGATTTATCGCTGTGACAACTCGGCCGCGACGTTTAACCGTCAAGCCCTCCTCCTACAGGGGCCAGCGTGGGTAGTTCCACCTCCCCAGGGCCTCCTGTGGAGTAACGGGGCCTACCTTCGGGCGAGGGCCCGCCGCCAACCCAGAGTCGAGTGGCGCAGGCATCCCATCCCCGGGGGCAACCGCGGAGCTCCCGCCGAAAGTCTCGACGGGTGCTGCAACGCGAGGCGTGTCCTCCATGCGCTCGTCCAGGGAGTCAGACTCCATCCCGGAGTACACCATTTCCCTTCCCCACGTTAGGGAGAGGAGACTCGGTCGCCTCTGCCCGAGGCCCACCTCGAGCTGAGGGGACTTTGATCGTGGATATACCGGGGGACTCCCCAGCGTGGGGTGGCCCGGGGTGAAGTGAGATAGGTGAATGGCTGGCTGTGAAAGGTGGTGGTAAGGTGAGTGCAAGCTGCCAAGTCGGCGAGCTTGAGTAGGAGGACGGTCGACGAGACCGCCTCCACGTTGAGGTGACGTACCGGGGGACAGCGAGTCCCGCCCCCGGCGAGTGCAAAACGCGCTTTTATACCCCTTCTCAGAGCCGACCTGGTCCGTCGGAACTGAAATGAAGGGAGTGTGGCAGAACTAGCAACACGCAGGGGGGCAGAGCGCGCCATACTGAGGCGGGGGACAACTGGTCTGACCCGTTCCTCCCTTTGCAATTGATCCCGAATTTCTTTGAGTCAGGGATACTTCGCTTGATAGTAAATCCAACACGGATTTGAGGGTTTTCTGCACTTTTATCGTCCTGAATTTTTGTGTGGCCCAGTGGGCAGGTGCTGGGGTGGGAGATTCTGAGTTGCGAGATTCTCAGAGCACCCTGGAGGGATAAGGGGAGGGACAGCGGGGTGTGGCCTCGCTTTCCCGTCCCGACCAAGAAACTGTTGGCCTACACACCATCTTCTTGTCTACTGGTGGGGGGATCGCCTTACAACAGAGACAGCGTGTAAGCAACTTGCACTTCTTCCGGTTCCCCCAACATGCGAGGCAGCCCTTATGCACCACCCCTACTTGAGTGATGGGTGCCCGAGCGGTTCTTGCCACATCAGCGGCCCCCGCAGCAGTCGCCGCAGCGGCTGCGTCGGCGGCGGCGGCCGGACCGGCAGCGGTGGCGATGGTTCCCCACCCACCCCGCACCCCCCCCCCCGCCCCCGCCGCCGCAAATCCTTCCCCGCCGCCTCCCTCCACGGCAGAGCGGAGAGTAGGGGATCAGGCCCCCCCCGTCAGCTCGCCCTTTGCCCACCAAGCTACAATGGCGCCCACCTCGTCGCCTTCCGCCGACCACGCGTCGGCGTCTGTGGAAGGGAGGGCGGCGGCAGGTGTTGCCGCCCAATTTCCGGCTGTCGCGACGGACAACCGGTCGTCGCCCGCCCCCGAGCCACCGCTTACCACGCGGCCAGCGCGCACCGCCGGCCGGTGGCCGGCCGCAGCGTGAGTGTTGGCCGGTGTGCTGCTTGGGGGGGGTATCGCCCTCCGCCGCCCCCCAAGCCCGTGACGCCACCGCCGCTGACGATCTCCTCTCTACGCTCAGAGGCTGCCGCGTCGTCATCCGCAGCCGGTGTCTCGCGGGCCGCAGCGACCGTCACGCCGCGGCAAGCCGTCGCAGCGGCCGCTGCCTCGACATGTAGAAGCACGGCCGCCGCCGCCACTTCGTCCCCGCCCCCTGCCGCGCCACCCTCCAGGGTCGCCGCGGCACAGGTTGGAGCCGCAGCCCTCGCCCTGGCATGAATCGGGAGACTCAGTGGAGGCTCGGTTCCCCCACCCACCAGTTGCCCCCCACCGCCACTACCGTCGCTGCAGGCACCAGCACCCGAAGCCGCGCAAGACTCCGCCGCTGTTGGCCAGCCGCCGGCCGTCAGCCCCAACCCACCGTGGCCGTGCGGCTCCTCCGCCGCCGCCGCGCCGTGGTGTTGCCCTGTCGCCGCCTCCTTGTCGAGGCCGCGGACAAGGGTCTATGCCACAGCGGCTGCCGGCGCCGGAACGCTAGACGCCGACATGCCAGCGGTGGTGCGCCCCCCCTTCCCCTACGCGTCAGCGCGGCGTCTGTTGGCTGCGGCAGCAGCGCTGGATGCGCTATTGTCCTCTCCTCCCCCAAAGCCCCCCCCACCCGATACGCCACCACCACCACCACCAACACCACGATCCCCACAGCCGGCGGAGGCTGTGCCCCCAACGGTTCCCTTCGCCGCCTGTCCCGCGCCAAGTCCGCCAAAGCCAGCAGCCCAGCCAGGTCCGCCTCCACCCCACGCTGACGAGGCACCGCTGCCGCCGTCACGACCGCCGCCACCCCACTCTGCACCCCCTCCCCCACAGCTAACTACGTCCGTGGCGCGAACTTCCGCGCCCCCGGAGGCGCCAACGGCCCAGTTTAGGCCGCACCGCCTGCACCCGCCTCTCGTCCGCAACGACGGCGAAGCCAGGCGCACTGGCGCCGCCGTCGTCAGCGGCGGCCGCGGCAGGACCAGGCGCGGACGCCGCGGCGGCAGCAGCGGCGGCGGCGGCGGCGGCAGCAGCCGTAGCAGCCGACCTCGTCCTCGCACAGTGTCGCCGCCACGCCGTCGATGTGCCAAGCCCGCCGCCGACGCTCCCGCAACCGCCACCGCCATCGATTCTGCTGACGCCCCCGCCACGTGGCCGCGGACGCAGGGCCAACATCGCTGGCGATCGGCAAGCCCGCCAATGGGCGGCGGCAAAGTGGCCGGGCCGGCCGACCTTGCGCCGCGACGGTCGCGGCCCGCGCTCGGACTAGCAGCAACCGCCACCGCCGCCACCGCCACCGCCGCCACCGTCATCGCAGCCGCCACAAGCCGCTTGACGCGCGTCCGGACGCGAGTCCCAGCAACCCCCTCGTGCCTGGCGCCGCCTCCGGACGAACCTTCACCACCCCCCCTCCACGACTGCCCGCTTACCTCTTCCCGCCCCCCTCCCCCCTGTCCCTGAAACCCCCTATCCCCTTGACGTCACTGCTGCCGCACACAGCTGCCGCCACGGTGGCTATCGATCATGGGGGCCGCCGCCGCCCCTGACGCTTCCCACCGCCCGCATCCCCCCAGAAATGCTGGCGACGGCAGCGGCGGAGGCAGATGTCGCCTCCACTCCCATGCCGAATGTCCCCTCCGCTGCACGCGGCCGCCACGAATTTGTAAAGTCACCGAGTGGGCTGTTGTTGTGTGTTGGCAATACCAAGTCGATTATGCTCTGACTTGGTCGCAGAATCGTCCGGACCCGGCAGTATGAGAGCTCTGAGGAAGGTTCGATGAGTCTCAACGTGGGTCGAGGGCGATCTTGTGGCAGGATCCGCTGTTCTGATGGCAAGGGGAGAGAATCAGAGCCGGCGGAAAGGCCCTCAGTCGTGAATCATCTCGGTGGTGAGCGTGGGCATGGGGAACTGCGCGGCCTTGACAGGCCACCTAGAGGTAGCCCCTGCCCATTGAGCCGTGGACGAGGTGTGGGGACACCTCTCAAGCGCGAATCGCCCCAACGACGAGATCTGACAGCGCCGGTGCAAATTTTTGGACCGGGTTGGGAGTGCAATTACTATGATGACGCCGCTTAATGCTCGATGTGGGCGAGTTCTTTCTGACAGTGTCGGAGGCCGAAGCCTGTCCATCTAAAAACATCAACAAGTCGTTGAGATGCGTGGCAACGAGGCAGTCTGTGAATTTTGCACTGCACTGGCATGCACACAACGCCAATGCAGTTCAATGAAAGGCATGGATTGCAGCACTGGCGTCTGTTGACCAGTACGTATTGCACCATTTTGTGCTGCAGGGGATTGCAACGATTGCAACCAGTTGCAGAGGCATAAATCGGAGATGCAACGCATCGCGCGTGGTTCCAGTCGCCGACGATCAGCCGCGACCGTGCTCGCCACACCCGTTGACAAAAAATGGGAGACGGCGGTCAGTGGGCTCGAGTAACACGCAGGAGCTGCAACGCCCGCCAATCTTGAGGGGAGCGGACGACCACAACCGCGTGACGCACAGCGACCATCGCCGTAGGTGTCTCCGCCGCTGTTGTCGGGGCCGCAGCCGGTGTCTTTTCCAGCTCCTCGTCGGCTCCTCGGCCCGCCGCAAGCGCCAGGTCACACATTCTCGCCGCCGCAGAGGGTAGGGCGAGCTGCTCGTCGAAGATCGCGCGGCACTGCGTGTGCGTCGTCAGCGCGACGGTGGTGACGACGGACAGAGTTCCCGGTTCGGTGCACGTGTTGTAAAAGCGAGCCCGCGTGAGGTGGCGGTTGACCCTTCAATCACGGATGTAGCACCCTTTCGAACCGTGTTTTCCAAGTTTGATTACAAGTAGCCCGCAAAGATTCGAAGTACTTGACGTTCTCTAACCGTGTCGTGGAAGGTAAATGACATTCTCAGACGGAGAAAGGTGCGTGTAGCACGAAGACAAGCAGAGAACAAAGAAAACAAAGAGCACGAGATAAGAGAGCTCGACGAGCTGCATGGAGTACTGCCCTCAACCGACAAACTTCATGTGCCTCAAATAATGAAAAGTCTTAAAAACAGCGCCGCATAATCGAATCGCGGGCAAATGCTCCACAACCGAATGTGGTGTGGCCATCCCCATTGCATAAACTGAAGTTTACAGTGCTGTTGGTCGGCCTTTAATTTGTTAATAGAACAAATAATTTCTTTTGTCATTTACTTTACACTTTTTTGCATTTTTACCTGATGGACCAATCAATGACTGGTTCCTCGGCGCTGACCGCGCACGATGGCGACGTTCTCCGCATACAGGGGAAAACCAAGCAACTTTTCGCCCTTACACGCGCACGGCACCGCGAGCGACGTGTACGTCGCCCCCGCCCCGTCCCCCCGCCACCACCCCCCCCCCCTCTTGCTGGGAACGCCTTTCCACCACAATTGGGCATCATGCTCCCCCCAAACTCATCTGGGCGCCGCACTGCGACGGGATGTGTGAGTAATGAGGCTCAATGACCCCCTTTGCGTCGTCCCGGCAGCCCAGCGGGCACCTCCGCAATTGCGGATGTTGGAACAACGTGTGATAGCGCATCGAGGCGCGGAAACCTGCAGCTGCGGGTGGCCTGGCGGTCACTTCTACGCTTGCGCTCCCTCCTCTTCTGGTTATAGCCCCAGGCCGGGCTGACCTCGCTCCCGCCAGCCGCTGGTTAGCTCCTCGTAGACGCCCGCACGGCGCCGCCTCAGTCAAGTGGACTACCGCACCCGGAAGGACACATGCACCGAGAAACGTGCGCAGCCTCGACATCACGCGAGTGGGGATTACACGTGGTCTCACCAGGACTGACTGTAAGTGGCTACACATGCATTTCGTATTATTAATGATCTTGAGGCACAAAGGGTCGATGAATTAATCGATACATTACGTAATTCATTGATCTAAAACATAAAATGTATACATTTTTTTGCTGCCATCCATGCCTTCCAGACACCGTTTCCTTATCTGCAGCGACGGTGGCCCAGCTTATCTATCTAAAGTATACTTATCTCAGCGGCTGCCAACTGCGACGCTGGATAACTATCTCATGCCCATCGACACGGACTGTATCTTGCAGTTCTCCCAATTTTTGCCGATCCGGACACGAACAAGAACAACAGTCCACTGACCAATGACATGCCTCACAGGGTGCCTCTCTGCCCAATGAGAGCTCCGAATCAGCCTCCTTTGTTGTGATCTGCGAGTTTCCCGGGACTCTGAGCACATGCAGCGGAGAATCCGAGTGGAACAGACATCCGAGACAAGCTGGACATCTGTTCCGGAGAGGAACGAGCCGAGGTGGGAAGAGTCTCCGGCGATCCCAGCCGAGATAACAGCAGTGTTTCGACCAATCAGCGATCGGTACGAGGCCCACTGTGGCTGCAGCCAATCATCAGCTCAGAGCGATCGGTCCCCTAGAGCACGCGATTGGCTCGCCCTCAGCTGCCAGCGCGCGATTGGCTCACACAGTTGTTCATGCAGAGTTGTTTATGTCCGGATCGGCCAAACTTGGGAGAGCAGCAACATATCCCAATACTCATATACAAACGTAGGTCCGTCTTTTTTGCAGGCTTTGTATGTTTCTTTGCCGTCGCCTCTCTCGCTGTATCTACCAAAGTACGTCGGCGCTGAATGGCCGGCCACCGCCACCCATACAGCCGGCATACGGCAGCCTATTCATTTGCCTTGACAAGATCGTCGTGGCCGACACGAAGAGACGGACGTACCGGGCACGGAGGTGGTGCGTTTGAAATTGTTTGGACTTAAATGTGCCCCGTACGGGTTACCTACCACGCAAGTTTGTTGCCATGGCCGCCGCCGACTGGTCCGTCTATCTGGGTTGGTCGATGGTGGCCGCGGCAGTGGCGTGCCGCTCCCCACGTGCCCTTCGCGCCTCAGCAGCGACAGGGGCCGCGGCAGCGGCAGCAGCACCAGCGGGAGGGCAGGTGGCGGGTCTGGTCGGCCGCGGCACGCCGACGCTGGTGGTGCGCAGGCGCGAAGAGCATCCCGGCCCGTCCCTGGCAGATAGCCCTGTAGTCGTCGCTACCGCCGCCCATTGAACGGGGCTCACGGGTTTTGCCCAATGACGCGCTCCATTCCCAGCGGATTAGAAGAGGGTGCGTGAGGACGACAGCGGGGGATGGGGGGCGGGGGGGGAGCACGGAATAAAAGAGTTGGCTATTGTGCGCCCCGCAAAAAGTGGACGTGCACGGGTCGTGCAGTGTGGGCTTGATTGGTCCAGTGGCCGATATTTGACATGATCACGACACGAGCACGTCCACTTTTTACGGGACGCACTATAACACATTGTAGATGCGACGTAGCCGTCTACGTGCGCATCCGTGTGGGGCCAGCTCTTCGCAACCGCTGGACGTGCCTCTCCTACAGGCTAGCACAGCCACCGGGTCAGGAAACGGGGTGGTGCTCCGTGGGGGGGGCAACAGAACGGGGGCGCGCCCGCCGTGGATACACTCGGCTCGCACCGCTGGCTGCAGCAACCGCCCACCTCGGCGGGCCTCCATCGCTTGTTCTACCCGACCAGCCCAGAAGGCCCTCGTCGACAATGCCCCTCCACCAACCTCTCCGCTCGAGCCCTGACCATGCCCACGCGACTCCGCGTCATGGGCGCCAGAGGACACCTATTGACCCCGCCACCAGGAGCGCCTAGCAAGCCGTGGCAAGGTGCTGGGAAGCGGTTTCATAGTGTATCTGGAAAGGGATCGCCGCAGACTGTATTGCCCTTCTGCCCAATGGAAATTGCCCCCCCTCAAGAATAAATGTGGTGGGACCACGCATGTTCATGTGCACCTCGGTGCATTTCGACGCTTTTCTGATGCACCGGACGGATGAGACAAGCCTCGGTATTCGATGGACAAGCGACGCTGACATGTGAAAAGATCCGAACACACGACGGGACTATATATATAATGCATTACGGTGACACAATGCGTTGTGGGCACGATGAACAATGAGCGCGGCCAAATAATCTCATGCAGTCCTCATAAATGGATGCTGGGGACACGAGAGATGGCTTGCGCGTGGGAGTCCCTCGTGAGGGATTTCCATGGCGACTTTATATGGAGCCTACCCGGGGGGGTCCCGCGTGGGGGTAAGTGTGGGGGACACTCCGATGGAGACGCTGGAGGCCGAGCCCTGCGGAGCTTTCTAAGCTGTCGGCGTCTGTCCGCGGCCAGACGCGGACTGCTGTGAAAGCTCCCAGGCTGTTCGTACTGCCTACTCAGCCATGTCTCAAGGTCAGGCAGGGGCTGTCTGGCCCCGAAACTGGTCCGGCCATTTCCGCACAAGAATTGATCTCCCCTTGACGGGGAGGTTTTCCCCCAACAACTCCCCTTTACAGAAATTTTCAACTACTTTCTGCTCCACAGGTTGCACGCCATGAATGTCGATCCAAGTCCAGAACTTTCGTTGCTATGGCTTATCGCTATTTGGCCCGTGTGCGACCGTTGGCTGCGTTGGAACAAGAATATGCCGAGTGAGGCACCAGACCGCGACGGTCGGTATCAGCCACTTGTCCATCGCATGGAAAGAAGCATGCGCCTTCTGGCAGTCGTCTTGCCGAAAAGCCCGTCCTCGGTGACTCTCTGCGAAGAGAGGTGCGTGGGATCTGGTGATTGCAGCCACAGACCCGCGGAAGTCGCCTGTGCCCTGCCCCCCGTGTGCCCCCCGTAGTGACCCATGACATAGCGCCGAGGCCCACTCGATCGCTGCGTACTGCCAGGCCAGAGCAGGACCCTCGGTGGCGCCCCGCCTTCCGGGGGACCTCCCAGGAACACGCTGTCACGCGGGGGATCCGCTCTGTTGGCACGGCATGCGAGCCAGCTGCTTTAGCGGGCGTCAGTACAAAAGGGGGGTTCCCGACCAAGAAGGTGCACAGCAGCCTTTCCTCAGTACCTTCAGCACCCCAGCCTGCGTCCAAGTCTCCATCCACTGGCCACTCTCCACCCTGTCCCACCTGCCTGGAGCAAGCGGCGTGAGCGCTGCTACCCCCGCCCAAGAGAAGAGCATCATGGCCTTTGTGGGCCCCCTTGTTCTGGGTGCCCCTACCGTGGGGCCTACCCTGCGTGCCAAGGCGGGCTCGTTTGGTGGCCGCCCTGTCAGCGCGCGCCCCCTGCGGCCCGCTGCCCCCCCCCTTCCACGTGCGCCGACGTCCATGAAGCTCTCTCCGGGCTTTTTGATCAAGAACGACACCATCTGGCCTCTCCAGATCAGCTTGAATCAGGTCAGTCCGCTGTATTATGGGGTTATCAAGCCGGGCGAGACGTTTGAGCGCACAACCGGGGCGGTGTGGTTCACCATCCGCGCGACCATCCTCTTTGACGAGGAAGACGCCATCACCCTCTGGGACGCCATCCTCCCCGTCGCCAGCATTGTCGGCACCGTCATCCTGACGGCCGCCACGGCAGGCGCCGCCGCCTACGCGGCGGGCCCGGCAATTGCCGCGGCCGGCGGCGCGACGGGCGCCGTGGCGGGCGGCGTCACGGGCCTCAGCACTGCGTCTTTGGCAGCCACCTCCTTGGCCGCGCAGGGGCTCGTCGGCGCCGGTTTCTCCGCAGGCGCCGCCCTCACCGTGTCGGGGGTGGTCATTGGCGGCACGGGCGCGGCGGCCACTGCCACCACCACCGCCGCCCTCACCGATATCTTTTCCGACGAGGCCGTGTCCGTGTCGGGCGCGGGCTACTACGCGGGGCCGCCATGGCCGTTCCGCAACGACCTTTCCACGTACCGCATCACGGGGGGGCCGACGTACAGCCAGGGGCCGATGGTGAATGGGAAGCCGACGGTCGAGATGTCAAAGGCGCCGATGCGCATCGAGTCATGAGGGAGAGAGGGACGGGGAAGGCGGCACTTGCACACTCGATGAGCCATCCTGATTTCTCTGGCTATGATGCTCGCATGGTTACCGTATGTCAAGGTCATAGATCACAAATTGAATATTTTCTGTCTATTCTTTTCCTTCGCTCCGCCGCTGCACGGCAGTCTGTGAGCAAGCTCGGTGCGCCCCCCGGGCCGCCGTTGCGCGACCGCGTCTCCGCCCGGCCCATCCCCCGTCCACCGGCGCCGCCCACCAGCGCCCACGAGTGGCGCTTCATGGATGGCAGCACTCTCATGCTGACGGCGTCACCCTCTCCTCACGACGGCGGACGCGGTCGCAGCGGTGGCGGGATCCACTGTACCACTCCCGACGGCGGCCGGGAGGCGGCGGTCAAGGCGGCCATTGCTTCCTGGGGCAGCCCCATGTTTTATGGCCGGCGCGGGGGTGCCCTTCCTTGGCCGGCGCGGGGGTGCCCTTCCCTGACCGGCGCGGCGCCGACGGCGTGGGCGGCCCGTTGGCTGTGGTGGATGAGCGATAGGCGGCGATGCGGTGGCGGCAATGGTGAAGGCGGCGAAGGCGGCTTCTTGGGAGGTCATGGAGTAGTGGTACGCTGGTAGTTGCGTCGCTAACCGCGGAGTGAAGGGTGTTGTGAGAGATAGGGTGTGGTGTGGTGAAGGTGCGTTGCTTGCCTCCCTCTATTGTGCTCCCAGGCCCATCCAGCGCTGTCTTCTACCATAACAGCTGTGGCTGGCCCCCCACATGCACCCCCCGCGCAGCAGCGTCGCCGCCACGCCCGCCGTACGCGCCCAGCGCGCCGGCGTCCTCTTCGCCCGGTGGAGGCGGTGCTCACCCGTCCTAAGCCAGCACCGTCGTGCGCTGACAGCTCCACGTGGCGGCCGACGCGTAGGCCGGCCACGGTCACGCCACGCATGCCTACCCCTCGGGTGCAACCCCCCCGGCGCACGCCCGGCCGCACGTCGGGCGGCGCTCGGACCGGCGAGATGTACTCGCCGGCCGAGTCGGCCTGCCCCGCCGCCTCCGCGCGCTCGGCCTCGTTGCCCGGCACTGGAAACGGCGGTACTGTAGCCCGTGCGGCCGCCCCGTTGCGGTCGACTGTGCAGCCGCCCAGCGCCCGCCTCTGCGCGGCCTCCCGCGGCCGATGCCCCCGCTGTCAACCTGGCGGCGTAGTATTTGGAAAAAGAGGTCCCACATGGACTTTCGATGTGGGGGGGGCTATCTAAATCGATGTGGGGTGGAAGGTTGGGGGGGTTTACATACCTACATTCTCTTCTCAGGCTAAGCGCCTGCTACCGGGAGTGCGCCAAAAGAGGGAGAGTGTGCCCAATGAGAGCGACCACCGGAAATCGGCCCCACAGACCCCAGGAGGCCCGATTCGGGTCTTTGAAAGAAATAAAAAACACCCCGTACGAGACACAGCGACAGCCAGACGGAGGGGAAGGGACTGGCCATGACGGGAGCAGGACACTTCTTCTGAAAGTCCATGAGAAGGACAATGTGCTGATGCAAAGAGAGCCTAGTAGAGCTACGGCATACCAGCTCATCAATTGTCTCAAGCGGCAGCCAGGCGTCCACTACGACGTCCGCCAGATGACTGTACGAGCGGCGGGGCTCTCCTTTTATCGCCTCCTGACGCAACATCTCCTCCCTCCGGGCAGCGGGCTCCGTCACACGTGCACACCACCCAGTGCGGCATATCGCGCTTCCATATGCCGCTCTCCGCGCACGCGGCTGCAGCGTGGCCACAGCCGTGGGCGCTGACAATGCCTTTGACCCTCTCTGGTCCCGATTGTCGTCGGAGACCACGCCATCTACTACCAGCACAGCAGGTGGCGCCCCTCCCACTGGCCCACGCCCCGCCTTCTCCACCGTCGCTCACTACCTGTCTTCCCCACCCCGGCCCACAGCCGGCCCCCCCCCCCCTAGCCTCCACCTCCCCATTCCACCGCTGGCTTGTCCACCACGCCGGCGACATCGGCGAGCGGCTGCTAGGGAGGCGTCGGCCACTGAGAAGCTCGAGGTCGACGCCCTTAAACAGGAGGCCGCCGTTCGTCGAGAGGCCGCCAAGGAGGCGGCGGTCACCAGGAGGGCCGAGACCGAGCGCCGGAAGAGGGAAGAGGCAGCAGCGAGGAAAGCCGCGGCAGCGGTACGCCAGACGGCCGCCCAGGCGAGGAAGGAGAAGGGGATCAAGCGCAAACGGGCGGCGCGCTTTCTCCCGTCGTCGCCGCCGCAGATGGGAGCAGCGGCAGCTCAGCAGGGTGTAGTGGATACACCCCAAGCAGCGGCGGCCGAGGTAATGGCTGCTTGGGCACGAGGGGAAGGGGAAGTGGGCGGAGAAGGGGGAGGAGGAGAGGGAGAAGGGGGGGGGGGGGGGGGCAAGGGAGGCGGGGAGGGAGAAGGACGGGGCGGGGGTGGTGCGTGAAGGGGCTACGACAGGAGGCCCTACGTATGGCTCTCCTGCCCCCAGCACCCCCCTTCACCGGGTCGATTAGAGGGGTCTGACAGTCGACATACATGGGCGAAATATCCGCCCTTTGCGAGACAACTGGGGAGAACAAACTCGGCCACTCCTATAGCCGTGCTCTTGTAGCTGTGGGGAGTATCGATGCATCAAAAAAACAGGCTCCTCATGGACGTCAAGTTGATTCCACGCAAGGCGCCCCCTCACCACCGTGGCAACCGCCGCCATCACCCGCCACGACCGGCGCGTCGTGACCAGCGGCGAAGCCGCGATGGCGGCGGTGGCAACGGCTGGCGGCACCGCCACGCCGCACGGCTGCGGCGCGGCGGCTCGCGGCGGCGGCGGCGCCACCACTGCGACGGTCGAGGGAGACCAGTGGCGGCATCGCGGCGGCGGGGGCCGCGACGGCGACGACGGCGGCAAGCGGCGGTGCGTCGGCGGCGCTGGCAGGGGACGCGCTGACCGCGCCCGCCGCGCCGCCGGCGACAGGGGTTGGTGGCGCGGGCGGGGGCGGGAAAGATTGTGTGTGGCTGAGGGGGGGTGGGCGCTCCCCCTCAGTTGGCCCCTCTGCCACCGCCAAGCCCTTCGTCACCACGCTCCAAGCCAGAGGCGTGTCGGCGCACGATGCCGGTCTGCAGGCGGCCGCGCCGGGCGGCGTTGTAGCTGCGGTGTCGGCCGCCGGCGGGCCGGTCGCGGCGGGGCGGCCGTCGGCTGGGGATGTCGCGGGGGGCGACGGTGGTGTCGTCGGCGGTAGGGGACTGGGCCGTAGCGGCGGGGTGTGCTCCCCCCTCGTTAACGTCCTCCAGTGTACCCGGTGCGAGCGCCGCTGGCTTCAGTACCGCCGCCACGGCGACGGGCGGCAGCGGTCTGGCGGTGGTTGCGGCGTCGACTGGTAGCGCTGTGTCGGGGGTGGCGACGGGCGAAGAGCCGGCGCCGCCGCCGCCGCTGCCGCCCTGCACGCACCGCGGCTGCACCTCAGCCGCCGCCCGCCGCCACTGCCGTCGCCGCGGCTGACGCTGCTGCCGACGCGCCGACGCGGCGGCGGCGGCGCAGGTACCCTCGAGTAGAGTGGCGCGGTGCCATCTTGGGAGCAGCGGCGGGGGAGTGGCATCTGCCCCCGCCGCACATCGCCGCGGCGTCGGTGCTGGCGGGTGTGGGGTTGTGGTGACGGCGGTTTCCGCGGCGGCTGCGCGGCGGGGGGTGCGGCGGCATCGGCGGCGAAAGGCGGCGGCGGTGGGTCGCAGGGCGGCCCCTATATGCGTTGCAGAGGGGAGACCCCCCCCCCGCCCCACTGGCCGCACCCCTCCCCCCCACGCCCCCCGCCTGGCGTGCGGGGGCGTCTGCGCCGCACCGCCGACCGGGTGCCCCCCCACGGCGGCAGCGGCGTCGGCGGTCAGCGCCATGGCGGGTGCCGCTCCATCCGTCATCCCCGCTAGCCGCAGCACCATGTCAATTGGCCAAGCTGCAGCCCCATCTGCGGCGGGCGGCTGCCCCGCCATCGCTACGGTGGCCCCACGATGGCCGCCAGCCATCGCTGCGGCGGCCCCACGATGGCCGACCGCGGGGCCAGCGGCCGCGCCAGGGTCGGCGACGCGCCCCTACCCTGCACTGCAGCATCATGTCCAGCCCCGGCGGGTGTGGTGCCGCCGTCCACCCTCCCGGCCAGTCGTCGCCACGCCGCGGCAGCGGTAGGGGCGCCTCTGCCTAGCTGTCGTCGCTCACAGCCCCGTCGCGCCCGCCCTCATACTGTGCGCGCCGCACCGCTGGGGCCGCCTGTGGCTCTCCCACCCCCCCACCTCCCCCCCCGGTCCTATCATGTGCTAATTGCTGGTGACGCCCGTCACCGAGGCGCCGAGCCCCGACGCCACGGCGGTGGCGCAAGGTGGCTGAGTCGCGCGTGGCAGACGTCGACCGGACGCGGCGGCCGCGCCGTCGGCGCTGCCGGAGGGGGGCAGCTGAGGGCGGCAGAGGAGGCGGCGGCGGAGGAGGTGGCGATGGCGCCGAGGTGGAGGGAGATGAGAAGGGGAGGCGAGCCAGCCGTCGGCGACGGCAGCGACGGCGCCGCCATCCGCCGCGCGGTGGAGGCGCTGCGCCAACGCCGCCGAGGCCTCGCCACGGCGGCCTAGGCCGCCGTGGCAGTCGCGCCGCTCCTGGCTACGATGGCCCCAGCTGCAGCGGCGGCGTCGGCCACGATGGAGTCGGCGGCACTGTCGCCGTCGACGTCACCGGCTACCGTTCTCCATGCAGCCACGTCGCCCCCCCCCCCCCCTCCAGCCATACCGTCACGGCGCTTTTAGGGCACGATGATCACCCTCGTCATCCCCCTCGGATGTGGCAGCATCCGCTTTTTCGTACACGCCCCTCCCCGCCTCCTCTCTCCCCCCCTGAACGACAGGCGGTGATCCAGTCGCCCCCCCCCCCCCCCAGCGGCAGCTGGCGACCGTGACGCCCCCTCCCTTCCCCCCTTACCACGCCCGCCATCACCCGCCGCCGCGGCGGCGCGGCGGCAGCAGTCCCTCTTCGGCGCGCCCTCCCCGCCCGCGACCCCCCGGCGGCGGCGCCCCACCCGGCGGCGACGGCGAGCGAGGCTGTCTCGCTGGTCGTGCCGTTTGCCAATCCGACGGCGGTAGTGGTCGCGCTGCGCGCGTGCGCGCGCGTGTCGCGTGGGGCGGGCGCCCGCTGGCGGAAGCGAATGACGCGGGCGAAAACGCCGCCAGCGACGGCGGCAGCTTCAGCGGCAGAGGCGGCGGTTGGTGGCGGTGGCAGTGATGGCCGGGGCGGCGACGCCGCGGCGGGGCCGCCGCCCGTGACCGGCACGATCGTGCCGCCGCCGCCGTACTCCCCCCACGGCGGAGCGCGTGCCGCGCGTCTGCCCACGTACAAAGTCGTGCCCCCGGGCGGCGTCGTCACCCTCCATCTGCCCGCTACTACCGTGGACGCCGTGTGGACCGCGGCACCCATTCCGCCGACGGTGTACCCCGTCGAGGACAGGTCGGCACATGTGGGTGACGGCCGCCGCGGCGGAGGTGGCCACTTTATCGGCGCCACCCCCCCCCCTGGGGCCGTGGGTCGACGGGTTTGACGGGATCTGGGAAGACGTGAAGGGCAGAGGTTGCTGTCGCGGAGGGTCGGGGGGGGGCGGCCGACCGTCTGGGCGAAGTGGCTCTCTTTGCGTGCTTTCTTTTTGTACTACGGTGGGGGGCGGGGGTGTGGCCGCAACCCGCAGCCGCCCCACCCAGGCGACACCGCCTCGGCTGCCGCCGCCCCAGCCGGCGCCGCCGCTGGCTGTTCGCGCTGGCCGCTCCAGCGAGGCCCCCATCGCGCGGTCTGTGGGAAAAAGGGACAGCGATGGAGCCGCGGCCGCCGTCGCCGCTGGCCGGTGCGAGCGGCATGCAGCCCAGGAGCCCGCCCCCCCTCCACCCACCCCCCCCGCCACCCCGGCCGCGTCGGCCCTACGGGAAATTTTGGCGGGTTATCCAGACAGGAGGCGGGATATCCAGCCCATATACTATTCACGACCAACGAACTTTTCTTAAATCTTGAATACTGATATCCGCCTGGATACTCCATATAGTACAACGTATCCGTCATTAATTACAACATTCACGTTGAAGATTTACTAATTTGCACATAAATCTACTGTATGTAGTTAATATTGTTTCTCGGAGTTGAAAGTGACGTGGCGGTCGGAGACGTACCTGGAGCAATAGAAAGCTCCTTGAGAAGCACTTTGGGCAGCCGCCAGCCGACGGCGGCGGCTGCCCCGGTCTGGGAGCTGCCCGCTGACGGTCACGGCGGCGGCGTCGGCCGCGATGGTACCGGCGGCGGCGGCCGCCGCGGCGGGACCGGCGGCGATAGCGACGGAGGCGGCGGCGGCGGCAGCAGCGGCGGCGGCGGCGGCGGCGGCGGCAGCGGAGGCAGCGCCGGGCGGGGAGCCGCCAGCTGGAGTAGCTGGCGGCAGCGGTGGTGGGGCAGCGGCCAGCCAATGGCCAGCCGGCGGCGGCGGCAGCGGCGGAGCGCTGCCAGGGACGAGCCGGCGGAGGCAGCCGCGGCAGTGGCGGCGGCAACCGGCGCCGGCGCCGGCGCCGGGCGAACAGAGACTGGCCGGCGGTGGCGGTGTCCGCGGCGGCGGCGACGGCGGCGGCGGCGGCTGCGGCGGTAGCGGCGGCAGCGGCGACGGCGGCAGCGGCGGCGGCAGTAGCGGTAGGCGGGGAGCGGCCAGCTGGCGGGGCTGGCGGCGGCGGCCGCAGCGGCGACGGGCTGGTTGCAGCCAGCCGACGGCCAGCCGGCGTCGGCGGTTGTGGTCGAGGGTGGACAGGGACCAGCCGGCGGCGGCGGCCGCGCCGATGGCCGCGCCGCCGCTGCCGCCGCTAGCAGCCAAGAGCCGGCGGCGGCGGCGGTGGCGGCGGCGGCAAGCGGGCGGGCAGCAGCTGGGGGGCCCTGGCCAGCTGGCTGCAGTGCTGGCGGCGGCCGGCCGGGAGCGGTCGCGGCGGAGGGGCGGCTGCCAGCCGGGGGCGGCAGCGGCCGGGGGCCCGTCGCCAGCCGGCAGCGGCGGTGGCGGCAGCGGCGGCCTGCGGCGGCTAGCCAGTGGCCTCGGCGGCAGCGGGGGTGGCAGCGCCGATTCGGTGGGCGTCAGGGGTCACGTCGGTGGCGACAGAGTAGGGGTCAGGTGTGTATACAATTGTGTGATGCCTCCCGAGTTGCTCAGGCAATTACAACATCGGAGGCTTGAGGCCTTCAACTGCATCTCTACAGTTGCAAAAGGCAACAAACCGGCTGGACAAAGCCGTCGACCCGTAACAAGATTCTCAACCGACGTGGCACCCGCCCCGGTGCGTGCTAAGCACCGCAATCCATTGGCGAGAGATGGGCGGCTGCTGGCCTGTCGTTAGAGGCGGTCACTAAGGACAGGCCAGCAGCCGCCCGTGGTGGGCGGGGCCCGACCAGGATACCCAATGAGATACTTGGGTTACTAAAATTATCCGGCATCGTTGGTCGTGCATGGTACATGGGCCGGATATCCTGCCTCTTGCCTGGTTATCCTGGCAGCCAGTTGGAAGCGGCTGGGAGTGTCCAATGGCGAGCCTTCTAGATCTGGTGCTGTTCATCCGCCCGGAATTAGGAGCCAGTCGAATGTTATGGCAGGTTCTCGCGATGCCACTGCCTGATGTTCTGTGCTCTCATTGGCTGTCGAGAATCGATGGCCAACGCCGGTTGTGGGCCCTGGAGCCGGTGAAGTCGGGTCCGCGCACGGACATAAATAAGTGACCGGCATGCCCTCTAAGGACGTCTGCCCTTCAGCCTTCGCACTCCCGGGCTTCACCAGCCGCACCCCATCGACTACTACGCTCCCCTGTCGTCCCCCCCCTCGAGGTCCGTATCGTCCTTCCCCTGCCCCCCGCCACTGTGTCCAGTTCAGCGCTCCTTTATCATCTATCCCCCCCCTTAGCACCGCCGGTCTCCCTTGCTCATCCCCCTCTTCATGGCCAACTGCGGGGAAGAGCGACTTTGCCTGTGCTGGTGGTGCACCGATGCGGGGACGGCCGACGGCCGCATGGTGTCGAGGGCGACGTTCTTCAAGCACCGCGTCCACAAGCGGCCCCGAGCGGGAGGTGCTGAGAGCGGCGAGCGCTCAACCAGCCGCAGTGCAGCGGCTGGTATGGGTGCCGCACTTAACGGCGGCGGCGGGGCGGACGTCGGATTCCTACCCCTTTGCGTTCAAGATAATGGAGGCGGTGGAGAGGAGGAGGGGGGCCGAGAAGGCCCGCGGGCGGGCCCTGCGACGGGGCATATTGAGGCGGAGGGGGGTTTTGAGGACGAGAGGCTCGATGGGGCGCCTGTTGAGGGACGGGATGGTGAAAAGAGCAGCAGGGAGGGGCGTGGGGTGGTTGGATGGGAGGGGGGGGGGGTTCTCAACCTTTGGGATGGGGAGGAGGACGGGTTGGGAGGCTGTCCCACGGACGGGGAAGCGGAGGAGGGGTGGGTGGAAGATGACGAGGAGGTGGACGCCGGTGAGGACGATGAAGTTCTCGTCTTGCCTCCCTGGCCTGCGACCGACGAGTGTGCCAGGAACCAAGTGGTCCTCCCCGTCGACCAATTTCGATCCGTTGTACACGACCTCGAGTTTTTCTCTGTGTCGGTGTACCATCGGCTCTCCAGAGAAGCTTTTGGTGACCTTCTGCGTCTGGCGAGTCATCAACTCCGCTACCGCTCACCCTATCGGGAGCAGAGGCTGGTTAACGCCGCAGTAGACCTGCTAGATGTGCTCGTCGATACCTGCTACAATGGCTGCGTAGCGCTTACGGCCGCAAGGGCCGTCATGTCCGCGTGCGATGCTTGTGAGCAGTCGCGTTACAAGCCCGGTTCGTCCATCCCCCGTCGGCAGGTTACCTTTTGGCCGTTAGTTCCTTGGCCTACATTAATGCTGGAGGATCCGGTTCTCGGAGCGTACATGATGGCCGGAATGGCCTACGCGCGCCAACGGGCCTCGCAGCCAATCAGCAACTACGAAGATTGGTACGACGGATCAAACTTTCGAAATGCAGTGCGACGTGGGCTTTTTTGATCGGACTCCGATGTGGCATTGAGCCTTTCCACGGACGGTTTTGAGGTTTGGCGCCAACAAGGATTCCAAGGTTGGCCCATTGTCGTTACGATCCTCAACCTCAACGCCAATTGCAGGGCAAAAAAGGTGGCCAACCAAGCTCTTGTCGGCGTAACTCTTGGCCCGAAGCAACCAGCAGACCTGGAATCCTATCTTCATCCATTGGCCGAGCAGCTGAACACTTTCGCAATTGGTGTGCCAGGCGTCAAGGTCGCGGGCACGCCGGGAAAGCACACGCTGCTCGACTACCTGCTACATGTATCCGCCGATATTCCTGGTGGCGACAAGATGATGAACGCCACCGGACACGATGGGCACCAGCCAAACCGCTTCCGGGCCTTTAGTGGGGTGTACTTGAAGTCACACACGTACTACCCCTCAGTGAATCCGAGGTCCGAGGAGGTGATATCTGCTGTGGACAGGTGCCCAGCTCCTCGTCGGACAGCCGCTTCGATTGCGAGGCAGGTCCACGAGTTTGAGTCTGCTCGGCTCGCAGGCAAGCCGCAATCCCGCATCACGGAGTGGAGCAAGTTTTCGGGGTTCAGGGGCTACTCGCTGTTTTGCTCGCCCAGCGCTGAGCAGCGACTCAAGAACCCTGGGTTGACGTACCTGTGGGACAGTGGTCCTGATGTCATGCCCTACGACAGTATGTACCTATTGCTCCTGAACGTCACGCCGCTGCTGTGGTTGATTTTTTCTGCTCAAATTGGCGCTAACGGTGACCAGCTAAGCGACATGGCGATGGCCCCGGCCGTTGTGGCGGAAGTCGGGCGCGAGCTGCGCGACGCAAGGGCAACCATGCCGTGCTCACAGGCACGGTCGCTGCGGAACTTGGCGGTCTCGTTCCGGTCCTACAAAGCAGTAGACTGGATGGTGTTTTTGCTGTCAACGGCAGAGGTTGTCTTGGCTGGCCGGATCTCCCAGTCTCTCTACGATATGCTCATGCATCTTGTCGTAGCTTGCAGACTGCTGTTTCGACCGCGTCCTCTCTCGCAAGACGAGCTGACCGCCGTGGAAGAAGGACTCAAGCGGTTTTGTCAAGACTACTACGCGCTGGTGTACCGCGGCGAGGAGTCCAGGCTGTCGTTCTGCCGGTCGACGATCGCCGCCTTGCTCGACATCGCCTCAAATATCCGCAGCTGTGGGCCCATCTGGACGTACTGGCAATTCGGAATGGAGCGGCTGATTGGCACGTTACCAAGGCTTGTCGGATCAAGATCAAGTCCGTATGCAAGTCTTGTCAAGTCGATTTCAAGGAAGTATCAAGCGGAGCTGCTTACTTCTTTTGGCGAAACATTTTTACCTCAAATTTGGGCGTCGGCCAATGGGAAGCTTCCACATTCCAAGAAGACGGAAGAGGAAACGTTTCCCATGATTGGTGGATCTGACTTCGTGATGTTGCCGCCGCGTCAGAAGGCGGCCCTCATTCTCGGGGAAGAGCTTACCGCAATGCCCGCGGTGCTAGCGGTCGAGGCGTCTATGATGTTCCTGGACCCGTGCGCGCCATGAAGTATGGCCGGGTAGATCAGGCCACTGGAGTGGTGGCTGGCTCCAAAGCTGCCCCCTCCGACGACGACTCGGCGCGACGGCGAAGCAATTTCGTTCGTGTGCAGTCAACCGACCGCGTCGAGACGGCTGCGGGGGGCGTGGAGGAGGTGAGCGTCCAGACCTATGGGCTCGTCTTGCACTACGTGGCTGTTTTCGCCGGTGGATCTCCACGTGCGTTAGCCTACATCGAATGCATTCGCTCTGGACGGGACCGACTCGGCAAATATGGCCTGCCAGAGACGCACTTTGGGCTGTCATGTTTTGGAGGCTTCCGGGGGCGCCGACGCAGGATCGTCGACGGACGCGCTCCACGGTCGGGCACCTTCATCCTGCTGGGGCGCATCCGCAAGAAGGTGTTTGGCCTCCACGACAACAACGAGCAGACCGATGGGCGTAAGTCGTGGCCCTCCCCCGCGGCGGTCGCGTCGTCTACAATCCACGGCGCGCCGTACGTTGTCTTGTTGGGGACGGAAGGTGCTGTGCCGTCGGGGGAGGGGGAGACGAGGAGATGATCATTGGAGAGTTGTCACGGAGTCGCGCATGGAGGGGGACGGGGAAATGATGGCATTGGATGCTTTGGTAGTCATGAGGGCCGTTACCCAGTGCTTTTCATGTATGTACGCACGGCATCATGCACGATGTAAAAATCCTGACACTTGCGTCACCCTCCTTTGTATATCTACGCCCACTTGCTTTTTCCCGTTGACCTGTACTACCCCCATCAGGAGGCGGCCTGCTGGCGGCAGCGTCCATAGCAGCCCTTCTTCCTTCCGGCGCGCTACCCCCACCCCCTGGCCATCGGCAAGCCGCTCCTATTGCCTGCAACTTTGCAACGCCCGTCGCGGCGGCCCCACGCCGTAATGACGGGCGAGGCTACACCCATTACGGACATGGATGGTGTGCAGGCGGTCGTCAACACTGCGGGTGCGGCCATCACCTCCGCGCCCGGCATCTCTCGAGTCCCACCTCCGCCCTCAAGTGAGGCGCCCGGCGAGGCAAGGGCGCCCCGAATTACTGACGCGCTACCCACCCGTCAAGCTGCAAGTATGGCATCCCCAATCGGGGCAGCAGGCGGCCACCTCCCCTCCCTGGCGACTGCAGCGCCGCTTAACCAACCTGCGGCTGGGGACCGCTACCCTTCCCGCCGACTGGGGTGCTGCCTCCCTCTACGGCTGTTGTTCCCCCCCCACCTCGCCCGCGTCTGGCGGTCCGCCCCCCCCCCTCGGCGGCTGGCGCGGCGTCCCCCCTCCACGATTGCTGGCGCGCCGCACCTCCCTCCGATGGATAGCGTGACCCGTACCTACACGGAAGCTGGCGTTCCGCCAACGCTCCTGGCAGGTGGCAAGCCTTGCCTCCCCCTAGCGTCTGGGGTGCCGCCTCCTATCTCGGAGATTGGCACGCCCGCGCCCCGTCCGCGGCTGGCGAGCCGCGCACCCCCCGGACGGCTGGCGGGCCGCTCTTCCCCCTCGGGGGCGGGCGCGCTGCCCCTGCCCCCGACGGGTGGCGCCACTCGTGTTGACGGGGCTCCTGGTGTTCCACTGGCTCGCCCGTCAGGTGGCGCGCCGCCCCCTGTGCCAGTGGCCGGGGTACCGCCACACCCGCAGGGGATTGGCGTGCTGCCCCCTCCGCCGGCTGCCGGCGTGCTGAGCGCTCCCCACGCAGTCGCTGTGGAGCATCCCACCCTGGCCGCTGACGTGCCCCCGCCCCCTCGTGAGGCAGCCGTGCGCCCCCCCTCTCTGGTGGCTGGCGTGCCACCCCCTTCTCTGATGGCGTACGTGCCGCCGCCCCCCGCAGCGGCTGCCCCGCCACCTCCCCCGCCGGCTGCTGTGCCGCGGGCCCCCACGGCAGCCGTCGTGCCCCCCCTCCCCCAAGGCACTGCCGCCTCTCCCTGGGTGGCGCATGTGCCGCCGCCGCCCGCAGTGGCTGGCGTGCCACCTCCCCCGCCGGATGGTGTGCCGAGGGCCCCCACGGCAGCCGTCATTCCCCCTATCCCCCAAGGCATTGCCACGTCTTTCTGGGTGGCTGATGTGCCGCCACCCCCCGCAGCGGCTGGCGTGCCACCTCTTCCGCCGACTGGGGTGCCGCGGACCCCCACGGCAGCCGTCCTGCCCCCTCCCCCCCAAGGCATTGCCTCGTCTCCCTGGGTGGCGCTTCCTCGCCCGTCGCCGGCTCGGCGAGGAACTGGTGTCGCGCGATCCCGGGCCCGCACCAATGGGCGTGGAGGATTCTTCCAAGCGGTGGGGAGCCGGTCGATCCTCCGCACGGTGCGGAAACTCAACAAGCCTATCGCCAAGATCAACGTGTACGATTCCGTTTTAGGGATTTCTGAGAACGACCGTCCAGAATTGACGATCTTGCTCGCTGACGCGATGGGGTACCTGCCGAACAAGACTTTCTGCAACCACTCACGGGCGCAGCTGACAGCAGAAATTTCTCATATGGAAGGTGGCGAGCCGCGTCTCGCGGTCTGCATTGGAAGCTTTGGAGACTGTGCACTACTCCCCGCGATCTCCCAGGGCGGCAATGGCCGCTTCCTATCACTGGCCAACCTTTCTCTTTGGCGCCGCACCACTCTCTCTCCCCCTCCGACTCGAGCTCTCCCCCCCCCTCTATCTATTCCTTACCTTCATTCGCGTATTGACCGGCAGCCTGCTGAGCGACACCCTTCGTCGTCGCCTCGGGCGGGGGCGGCGGCGGCGGCCGCGGGTTCGGAAGCCCCGACGCCAGCCGTGGCGGCGGCGGCTGACGTGGCCGCCGCGGCCGCGGCCGACCCCCCCGTGCCGTCGCTGTGAGCGCGCGCCCCGTCGCAGACGGCGGTCGCGTTAGTGGACGACGCAGTGACGGCCGAGGGACTGCACCTCGGCGCCGTCATCAACACCGCCGACCTCGGCGGCGGGGCCCCCGCCACCACTACTGCCAACAGCAGCAGCGGCAGTGGCAGCGGTAGCGGAGGTGGCGATGTTGGCGGGCGTGGGGGGGTGGTGGCCGGCAGCCGCCGCCGCTGACGACCGTCGACCATCACAGGGCGTCCGTCGGGGTGGGCCTCCACATCGCGTGCGCAGTGGGCGTGGACGCGGCGTGGCCGAGGGGCGGCCGCCACGCGGCGCTCAGCTTCCGCTTCCTCGATCGGACTGTCGCCAAGCTCGACCCGCCCCGCCTGCCGCTCCGCGACCCGGGCGCGTCCAAGAGGCCCTTGAGGCCGTCGAGCAAGAACTAGGGCACCTGGATAGACTTACTGTAGCCCGTCTCACCCGGCACGACCGTCACCGAGTGTTGGCGACGGTGCAGATCATTTCCTCCAGCGAAGGCCAGGTGGGCAGCTTGGGCTGGTTGGCCGCCATCTAGCCCGTAGCCGCCCCGTCCACGGGGCTGCGCCCAACCACCCCCAGGGTGTCCTCGGCCGCCCCGCGGAAGGGCACGCCGCCCCCCCCCCGCCTCCGCCTCAACGTCCATGACGTCACCACCGCGGCCGAGGGCACCCGCATCCCCTGGACGTGCATCGTCGCGGCGTCGCCAATCCCGCAGCGCACGAGGACCGCAATGCACAGCCCCCTTGACCCCGCCTCACACATCCTCCGAAGCGCAATCGCAGGCCGCTGCCGTCCAACAAGTCGGTACCGCCTAATCATCTCCCTCGACCACCACAATGTGGTTGTGCACGAGCAGCACACAGAAGACGTAGCGGACGTTCCCCGACAGACTGAAGTTCTGCTTGTACCGCTTCAACGACACTGAACCACCCGATATTGTGCGTCCCGTAAAAAGTGGACGTGCACTGGTCGGGCAGTGTGGGTATTGGTCCAGTGGCCGATATTTGACATGAACACAACACGTGCACGCCCACTTTTTACGGGACGCACTAGAAGACGTTCCGCACGTGATACCGCGTCCCGTCAGGAGCGGTCTTGTCAATCAGCTGGTCTGACCCGTTTCTCCCGTTGCATTTGATCCCGAATTTCCCTAAGTCAGGGATACTTTGCTTGATAGTAGATCCAACATGGATTTGAGGGTTTTCTGCGTTTTATCGTCTTGAATTTTCGAGTGGCCCCGTGGGCAGGTGCTGGGGTGGGAGATTCCGAGTGGCGAGACTCTGAGCGGACCCTGGAGGGATAAGGGGAGGGACAGCGAGGCTTGGCCTCGCTTCCCCGTCCCGACCAAGAAACTGTTGGCCCACACACCATCTTCTTGTTTCGTCGAGGGGGCTCTGCCCCACAACAGAGATGGCGTGTGTGCGACTTACACTTCTTCCGCTTTCCCCGAGAAGGGAGGCGGCCCTTGTGCACCGCCCGAACCTGTGTGCTGTGCGCGCGAGTGGTATTTGCCGCACGTGGCAGCAGCGGCTCTGCTGGCAGCGCCAGCCTTCAGGCTCGCAGCCGCCGCAACTGCCGCTGAGGGTGGCGAGGACTAATGGTGCATTCCATATAGCAAGTCACCTGAAGAGACCCATCTTTGTAGCACTCTCCTGACACCGTGCATTACGGGAGCCACTCGGTTCGTTTTCTGCTCGAGTACAGTGCTTATAAACATAGATTTACACTGTTTATCTGTCCTTTTGTTCATGGTCCCGTACGCTCAAAATTAAAACACTCTGTTCGTTGGCAAGACCGCCGCTCAAACCAATCGCATATATCCACAACTCGTCCGTTTTTTGGACTTTTAATTGCACTTGTACGGCTCGCCGTGCGTTAGTCGCCTAGGGGTCACAGCAGAGTAGGTTCTTCAACCGTGTCACGATATTTTGCTTCTCTGTTGAGACAGTGAAGAACACACGGCTTGTTCTTCTTCTCCGCCAGATCCGACAAACAATCGGCTACGGGGGCTACCTGAAAGTACAATGACACGAAAAAACAAAGTGTGGACTGAGAAACGTTGCCGTGAAGCGCTGTCGTTTCTCCAGACACGCCTCTGCGCTTCACCCACCGTCGACTCGCGCTCTTGCACGACGGTTGCACCGCGAACTGTACGCTACCACCTTCTCCTCCCCTCATCCTCCTGCCCCCGCAAGCTCCTTCCCCTCACCATGTCGTCTGCGGCACAGATTGCTGCTGCTGGTGGCCCGTCACGTCGGCGCCGCGGCCCCTACCGTTTGATTAAGGAGACGGCCACTCTCCCGGACATCGTCCGCCGGTTCTTTGAGGGGTAGCGCGCCGCGGGCCACGCCAAATACATCGCTCACTGGGTGGCACGCACGGCGGGCGCCACCGGTGTAAGCGAGCGCTCTGTTTGGCGCGTGCGGGATAAGGACTTCTTTGAGTCCCTACCGGACACGGATGAGCGCGAGCGGCGAGTACGCGAGTCGCGAACTTCCCCCGCTGAGAGTGCGCGCGAGCGTGACGCAGTGTACCAGCAGTAAGAGAACCGTGCACTTCTTATTGTTGACTCTACTCTCGAGTATCAGACTACCGCGGCCACGGTGCACGCCGCGACCGGCCTTGGCGTCCCCCCGACCATATCGCGGGAGACAAGGCTATTGGCCGAAGCGGGCTGTGTAGCATCCCTGGCCCCGACTTGGCGCCGACCCGGGACTGCAACCAGAGGGCACCAGGTGCCAGAACTAGCGCGCCGTGTGGTGATGGTTGGCGGCCGTGGCCCGTGCCCGGCACTGGGATGCGGTGGACCACGCCATCCACACCTGAGAGAGGGATTTTTGATGGGTTTTTGCATACTTGTGAGGGACTTGATTTGAGAGAATTTGAGCGTGAGATTAGTGAGGGAGAATAGAATTAGTAGTGATAGTGGCCCCCGACCTGACGAGGTTAGACTCGGGTCGGGGCCATTCGGGGGTATGGGGGGGCTACCTGGGCAACGTGCCAAGGCTCCCCCAGATGCACGTTAACAGGGCCAGCGAGTCGCCCTTCGCCCGCGCCCTAAAGGAAAAAAACAACTGCGCGTTTGCTTTCCTCTTCCCCGTGTGCACTACCGTGCGTATCTGTTTGCTCTGCGAGAAGGCACGTGAGGCAACAGGCATACCACTCTCGTAGCTCCCCTTTCTGTGTTACCTGTCCCTTTCCCCCGAGGGATATTGACACGTGTCTGAGAGGATCGAGTTTTATACCACTTATTTGGTGGAGCAGCAGGGGATTGGAGTGTTTGAGAAGAGACATACGGGAGAAGCGGTTGGGTTGTTCCTGTTCTGCCCTCTTCTGTGGTTTGATAATTATTTGCAACCGCTCACGGGAACCCCATTCCAGGCTCTCCAACCCCTCTCTTGTGGTTTTGCGATCTTCGGACACGCAGGCAACTGGACTGTGGCTGTCAAGAGACCAACATGGCTACCCTCCCTGGCACGACGGTGCCCGAAGGGGTAGACCTCGCGTCCCTTGACGCATCCCTGGTCACCGCGGGGGACGGTGCCCAACTCGGCATTGTCCCTACGGGCGAAGCAGACTTGGGTGTGACATCCGGTAGCGGACTGGAGTCTACAGGCGGCCAATCACCTCCTGCTCCCGTTCCTCCGGCTGTTCTTCCTGTGGGAGCCACCCCGGGGTCAACGGCGCTTGAGTCCGCTCGCAGCAGACGTCTCCCTCCTGTCGGTTCTACTCCTCAACCTCCAGGGATAGCCCCTGGTGTGTTTACTCCTGGACCCACACACGGCAGCTGGGTGTTTTCACCTCTTCCTGTGGGCACTAGCAGTGCCAGAGGCACCGCTGTCACTGTTTCTGCGGGTCACCCTGAGACCTCGACTTCTGGGACCGGCCAAGCTTTTCCTCCCCTTGCATCCTATGGGGCGGGGAGCTCCAAGACCGGTAACCGGAGCAGCCGGAGGCGGCGGCGTCGTCGTCGTCGCTCTAGCACCAGCGAGACCAGTTCCTCCAGCTCTGAGAAGGGATATAACTGGAACGCACCTCCTGGTCCCACCCGGCGCCGGCTAGTCGAGTTTGACTTCCCTGCCCACCAAGTGGGAGATGCCACCCTGAACTAGGTCACGTATTGGGGCAACCACCGGCTGGAGAACCAATACCAAGGTTACACCCGGAGAATGGCCAAGAAGATGGTATCCCTGAATCGGCGCATGCAGCCGTGTCTCGGGGGACATCCTAAGTTTTATGGGAAGAAGCCGGCGCTTATCTTTGCCTTCCTGCGCCGGTTTGTCAAGGCATGTAACGACAACGATGTGTCCGAGGGCAAGGCTCTCTACCTCCTGGTTAACTTCATGACCGGAGCAGCGGAACAGCGCTTCGCACAGGTTCTACCAGACTCTGCCGGACACATTGTCGGGCGTACCGTTGGGAGCTATCCGGAGGCGGTCAACTGGCTCCTGTCCAACTACGCTGACGCGGACTCCCTGCGCAAGGCAGTGGGAAAGTTGAACCGGGCAACCATGGAACGACAAGAGACTCCAGAGGCCTTCGCCCGCCGTGTCCGGGAGATGAGCGAGGCTTGTGGCAACGTTTTGCCTGAGGTCAGGCTCAAGATGATTTTATCGGAAGGGCTTCCTGAATATGTTTAAGAGGACGCGGAGAACTACAACCATAAACATCAAGAACATACCTTCCAGCAGTTGATGGCCTACACCCAGGGCTAATACCAGCAAGCCAAGGCACTCCAGGCTCCCATGGTGTCAACGCCTAAGCCGTTGTCGCGAGTTCGTCCCGGACCCGACAAGTATAAGGGAGGTGATAGCCCTGTACCGGTACTCGCAGTTGGCGAGGCCTCACCCGTGGGGTCAGGGGACAAGTGGGGCGGCTTCGTTTCTAAGGAGCAACCTTCCCTAGTCGCCCCCAAGCAGGTCAAGAGCCAGCGTTTCCGGTCTTGTTGGCTGTGCCAGAAGGAGGACCACATGTCCCACCAGTGCCCGACCATTCCCAACGACCTCCAGGATAAGCTCAAGCGTCAAGGACTGGTGTTTGCAAAGGCGGTAAACTGGGCTGTCCGGCGAGCACCCTCCAAGATGGACAAGGCACAGGTACACGCAATCCGAGTGGCAGCCTTGCAGAGCATCACGGAGGCTCTGGCAAAGGAAGCTCCTACGGACTTTGACCTGGAGACCGAGACCTCCAAGGAATCCTCGGACTCGGTAAACGAGTAGGGCAGGCGCTCTCCCCAAGTGTCTTCCCGAATCTCCGACGGCAGGGTACTTCTACCCGTTCTCCCATTGCGTGCCGGGAGAACGGACGGCAGTTACCTGCTCAACTGGTAGTCGCCTGGACACCCTGTTTGTTAAAGGGGACCTTGCTCGTCTTGCGTAAGGACAACCTCAAGATTCATGCTCGTATGCGTGTGGGGGATAGCCTCCCCCAAGCTGTTACTCCGGTGGTTGACACGGGAGCCGGACCAAGCGTCATCACTGAGAACCTATTACCTCCGGGTTGGCGTCGACATGCCTGCAGAGCGCCTACCAGAACCCATATTGTCGACGCTTCAGGTCAAACCCTACGACCGCTTGGCCGTCTTCCCGTCGCCATCTATGTCAACAATGAACCAATGCTTTTTCCCTTTCAGGTAGTCAAGACTCTATCAGTCCCCCTCATCCTAGGCTGGGACTTCCAGAAGCAGCATGACAAGAGTATCCTGCCCGGAGAAGGAAAGGTGCAGTTCAACCATGGGTTTGTGTCACCGGTGTTGGAGCATCTGGACGCCAAGGTTCGTGTAGTCAAGAACAAGAAGGAACGCATCCCACCCTCTACCTTGACTCTCTTCAAACCGGTGCTCCTACCTCCTCGCTCGAAGACCAAGGTTCAAGTAACGACCCGGACTGCTGCAGGTCATTGCCTGATCTACGGACGTAAGGAATTTCTGGCGAAACACCGGTTATACTTGGCCCACGGACATCACAAGAAGGTAGAAAGGCACACCCGATTCTCGGTGCTAATCGTCAACGTGAGCCGGAAGCTAATAACCCTCGCCAAGGGCACCCGAGTTGGTACAGCAGAGCCTTACCGGGGGTCCGCCCGTGCTATGAGCAAGGAAGACCTCTTGAACCTGCAGCAAGAACTGGCATCCAACTTAACAGCCTTAGACGTACCTCCGAGACAAGAGCAGGATAGCAGCGTCACCCCGAAGACTGATCAAGCACCATCCGAGATGCCGAAGGTTAACCAGGAAAATGTCCCTCCCGACTTGAAGGAGGCCCTGGAGAAGCTTCTCCAGGAGTATCGGCACCTGTGGTCTGGAGAGCTGGGCAAGATGGACGCCACCCTACACCGGATTCAACTCAAGCGGATGCCAAGCCAGTACACCTGCAACCATACCGGGCTGGACCTTCATCGCCGGGCTGAGATTGAGAAGCAGGCTAACAAGATGCTCAAGATGGATGTTATCGAGCCGTCTGATGGCGAGTGGGCCTTCCCGGTGGTAGTCGTCCCGAAACCTGGCGGTCACTTCCCATTCTGCGCTGACTACAGGCGCCTGAACGAGATGACAGTCAAGGATGTATACCCGATACCCCGGATGGATGATTGCATCGACTTTCTTGGTGATGCCACCCTCTTCTCAACGCTGGATTGTAATGCCGGTTACTGGAAGATCCCTCTGGCTCACGAGGACAAGGACAAGACTACCTTCACATGCCACCTGGGACTATTTCGATACAAGCGTCTTCCTTTTGGTCTCACCAATGCTCCGGCGACCTTCCAAAGAGCCTTCGACATCATCCTGTCGTGGCTAAGGTGGAGAACGTGTTTGGTCTACCTGAACGATGTTATCGTTTTTTCCAAGACCCCAGTGGAACACCTGGAGCACCTTCGAGGGGTCCTGGCTCTTCTGTCCAATTCTGGAGTTACCCTCAAGGCCGAGAAGTGCCACCTGTTCGAGACCGAAGTGGAGTATCTGGGGCACGTGCTGAGTCCGGGGGAGCTCCGGGTCAGCGAAAAGAATATCAAGGCTCTTCGGCAAGCCCGGCATCCAAAGACCCAGACGGAACTCCAGAGCTTTCTGGGTATGTGCAACGTCTACCGCCGGTTTGTACGGGACTACGCCTTGACTTCCAGACCGTTGACCAAGCTCACCAGCAAGAAGCTTCCCGCACAACTCCCGGTGTTCGACGAGAAGCAGACAGCTGCCTTCGAGAAGCTCAAAAAGCGCCTGACCACGACTCCAGTATTGGCTCTACCGAAGCGGGAGGGCCAGTTTGGTCTGGATACTGACGCCTGTGGCGTCCAGGTTGGGTGCTCTCTACTCCAGCAACAGCCTGATGGGCACTTCCTCCCGGTAGGCTACTACAGTCGCGTCCTGACCCCCGCCGAGAAGAATTATTCCACAACGGAGCGCGAGTGCTTGGCGGTCGTATGGGCTTGCTTCCTGTTACGCCCATATCTAGAAGGACAAGAGTTTCTCATCCGTACGGACCACGTCAGCCTAAAATGGCTGCTATGCATGGACAGCAGCCAAGGAAGGGTCGCCCGGTGGCGTCTACGCCTCTCCGAATTCAAGGTTGAGGTGTGCACCAGAGCAGGGAGGGAGCACCACTGCGCCGACACCATGTCCCAATTGGAGACTCCTGCAGCCGATACGGGCCCTAACCCGGAGGAAATACCCTGTTTTTATCCTCCCGAATGTCGGTCGTGGCTGGCATGCTCCCTTACAAGAGTCACCTGAAGCTCACCAGCCGGTAACGATTCACCGGATGCTGGAGCCACAGCTCAAGGATCCTCGTTGCTTGGAGCTCCGCCACCAGATAGACCTGAACCGGAGCAGTCGATTCTCCGAGTCTACAGATGGACTCCTGATACGGGTGTCACCCTTTGATGGGGCAACTCAAGTCTACGTACCCCGAAGTCTACGAGCTAACATCCTACGCCTGGAGCACTCGTCTCCCCAGGCCGGACATCCGGGTATCAATCGGATGTATGCTTCAATGCGACGACACTACTACTGGGAGACCATGGCCAGTGACGTCCATTAGCACCTGGAGGCTTGTGTCTCTTGTGCAAGGAACCGGTTGTCCCAGAGGAAGAAGACTTCTAAGCTACGCCTGTTTCCTGCGGCGGAGCATTTTGCAAGCTTGAGCATGGACATACTGGGGCCCCTACCTGAGACATCCAGTGGCAACATATACCTGCTCATTATCTGTGACCGGTTCTCCAAGTTCACCTGAGCAATCCCGCTGAGGACCATCACGAACCTGGATGATACGTCGGCCTTCTGAGAGTACTGGATAGCTGCCTATGGCCCTCCGGACTCCGACCTAACCGACAACGGTCCCCAGTTCGCATCCCTGCTCTTCCAAGGAGTCTGTGACCTGATTGGTATCAAGAACTTGTTCTCCACTACGTATCACCCACAAACGAACAGCCAGGTGGAACAATTCAACCGGACCCTGGTAGACATGCTTCGGCGCTACGTGGAGGAGCATCAAGAAAACTGGGACGAGCTCCTCGACGTCCTCACTCTAGCCTACAACTCTCGTGCTCACAGGACAACGGGGGTCGCTCCACTCGACTTTGTCACCCCAAGGCGGCTGACCAACTTCCCCCTGGGAAGAATCCCAGACGGTCAACAGCCGGCCCTGAAGTCGGGCCTCAAGGCAAAAGATGAGTTCCTGGAACAACTGAAGCTTCTGCTCCCACGAGCTAAGGAGTCAATCGCGATGACACAGGAGCGATACAAGCGGGACTAAGACAAGGGCGTCCGGGAAAAGAACAAGGAACTGGGTGGCGGTGACTGGGTTTTCGTGGATAATCACAGAAGAACCCGGGAGAAGCTGGACTCCAAGACGGACGGGCCCTATGAAGTCCTGAGTACGGATGGTTGGACCTTTCTTCCAGACGTGGATGGCTCCCCGTACCGGGTGAGCAGCGACCACGTCACTCGAGCTCCACCGCCAAGCAAACGGGACCTGACCCAGCGCAAGCGTGCCGCAGTACCCTGGTTATCCCAAGATGAAGGTCGAGAATATGTCTACGTCAAGCTGGTAGACCATGCCTGGAGGGACGGGCGCCTGTACTTGCGAGTACGCTGGTTCGGTTTCAACCCAGCTGATGATACCTGGAAACTTTCCAACCGGTTGCCCATTGCTGACGTTTGCGCCTACCCGCGGCGGAACCGGATTGAAGGCACTCCGGTGGCCAGAGCTGGCAAGATCCTGGAGTCGGACTCGGAGGACGGCGAGAACGAAGGATCTGATCAGGGCCTGCTGGACGAGTCAAGCTTACCCGCAACGGACGCGGAACGAGAAGATTAAGAAAAGGGAACGGGTATATGTAGGAGAACAAGCAATACAAGCAAGGAACAACCAGAAAACAAGCAAGCACCCGCTCGAGCAACTCTTCTCTCCGCCTCTTCCCTCCTCCCTTCTCCCTGGACTCTCACCCTTCTTGCCCTCAAGTGCTACTCCCGGCGCGGACGCTGCGCCGCGGGAGCGTCCTCCAGCGCCGCCTCCGCAGCACGACGGGACCCAGAGGACGACGGGATGACGTAGTGAGGCGGCCAGGACGCCTCGACGTCCTCCGCCCCCTGAGCAGCACCAGTAGCTGCCGGACGCTCCCGCTCCTCCAGGTACGCCTGCCGGCGCTCCTGTTAACTAGTGAAGGTCCCCGACCAACGCTGGGCAAAGCCATGCCGGATCAAGGTTGCCTGAAGCTGACGAACCGCCGGACTGTCCGACATCTGGCCGCTATCCACGCAAGCAAACACCTGGTCGACGAAGTCGTTCAAGACGCTGGAATACGTGCCCAGCACCAAGGAAGATCCGACGCCCTCGACCTGCACCGGAAGTCGGCCCAGCTGGTCCTCGATCATGCCTACGTCATACTGGTCGCACGCCGAGCCAGCTTCAGTCGGGTACCGGTCGGGCACCCGAAAGCGGTAAAAGGCGCAGAGTCGGCGCCGGAATCTGAAAGGGGCCCGAGGAGGCCGCACCCGGACGGCTAGCAGCGTCGCCGGAAACAGGAGTCCCCAACTCGAGGGTGGGCACCGAGCCGCCACCAGCCGTAGAGATCGCCCGAGTAGGAACGGCCGGAGTGGTCAACGACCGGATGACGATGCCGGGAGCAACTCCAAGAGACGCAGCAGACAAGCGCGGTGCCTGTGGAGCCTGGAGCACCGGTGCAGGTAGAGCTGGGCGCACACGCGCCGGCGACGGCGAAGACGAAGCAACCGGTGCGACAGGGGCAACCGGAGGAAGTTGAGCCGCTGTGGACGCCCGACCGACCGACCGCGGCCCATCCCGACTCTTGTACCAGTGGCCCAGACGGCCGAAAATCTAGAGCGGCCGGCGCAGTAAGACCTCCCAGCTGCGGCCACGCCGGCAGCGTCGTCGCCAGCTGCACCATGGCCGGTGCAGACTGTTCGACCACCTGCACCCAACCCGAGCCATCCCGACGCGGGCTGTTCTGGTCTGCAATCAGGTTCAAGAAGCTCCGGTCATGCACCGAAAGTTGACGCCGGAAGTCGATCATCGCCTGGAAGAGCTCCTTATACTCCTCGTCCTGGCTACACAAGAAGACGACGGTCAGCTTGTCAGCGATCCAAACCATCAGGAGGTCTAAGAGAAGACAGAGCCAGTTGGACACCAAGACCTCGTGGAGCCAGTGGATGGCGGCCAAGACCGTCATCTCGGAGGTTTTCATCAGGTACGGGATGGAATGGAAGAAGCCCTTGATCGACGCCTGGGTCAGGGCGTCCAGGAAGTACCAGATGAAGGGGATGCTGGATGGAGCAAACCTGACCGGGATCTCGACTTCCTGCTGCTGCGGGATGACCTTTGGGGTAGTACGCCGCCCGGTTGACTTTGTCCAGCTTCCATACCTCCTGGTGGTTGCAGCTCACGATGTAGTCCCCCTGGCGCCCACGCCGCTCGCCTTGCTCCCGCGCCGGCGACAACTTGGAGTACTTCCGGGTCAAGAAAGGCGGCTCCAGAGCGACCATGCTCGGACGGGGATCGCATGCCAGGCTCCCCGACCCCTTGAGAGTCTCGTGCCAGACCTTGAGAGGCCGGCGGACGGAACCCTCCTCGTCCGGCCACCGGAGAACGGACGCAGACACGCGGCGCTCGGTCAGAGGAATATCCAGCACCAGCGCAAAGGGAAGATCTTCCAACCGGGCAACCCAAGAGGAACCCGAAAAGCTCTGGGAGCGGTTTTGAGCCAGGCGCATCTGGTGTGCCGCGTGGAGACGCGTCTTATCCATTTCCGTCAAGACCCCGCGCTGGAGCTCCTTGCTCCAGACGACTAGACAATCTTGCTGGCACTGGACAGGCTGGCGTTGCCGACCACCGTGGAGTAGCGCCGGGCGGCCAAAGGATCCTGCCCAAGAATCATCACCGGGAGACTCGCCTGGGGGATCTCGACCGGGCCCGCCGCTGAAGCCGGAGGCACTTGATCCGTCTCCTCCGCCGCGACGACCGGCGTCTGCGTCGACACCCAAGGAGCCGGAGGCAGGAGAAGGGCACGGCCACCCGAGTTCTCTTCCGCAACACTCGCCGCCGGAGCTACGGGCCCAACCAGGATCTCGGAACTGGACATGTCGTCCAGAACCAGGCGAACGGGAAGGTCAAGGTGAAGGAGGGGAGCAGGGCAGGAGAAGGTGATCACGCTCGGGGTGAAAATGCTCGACCTTGGCATTGGTGAGGGCGTACTCGAGGCTGTGCACGGTGACACCTGGTTCGGCCCGAGGACGTGCCGGACTAGGGAGGGAGCTATGTAGCATCCCTGGCCCCGACTTGGCGCCGACCCGGGATGGCGACCGGGGGGCACCAGGTGCCAGAACACGCCCGCCGTGTGGTGGTGGTTGGCGGCCGTGGCCCGTGCCCGGCACTGGGATGCGGTGGACTACGCTATCCACACGTGAGAGAGGGACTTCTGATGGGTTTTTGCATACTTGTGAGGGACTTGATTTGAGAGAATTTGAGTGTGAGATTAGTGGGGGAGAATAGAATTAGTAGTGATAGTGGCCCCCGACCTGACGAGGTTAGACTCGGGTCGGGGCCACTGAGGGGTAGGGGGGAGGCTACCTCGCCAGAGTGCCGAGGCTCCCCCCGATGCACGTTAACAGGGCCAGCGAGGCGCCCTTGGCCCGCGCCCTCAGGAAAAAGACAACTGCGCGTTTGCTTTCCTCTTCCCCGTGTGCACTACCGTGCGTACCTGTTTGCTCTGCTAGCAGGCACGTGAGGCAACAGGCACACCACCCTCGTAGTTCCCCTTTCTGCGTTACATGTCCCTTTCCCCCGAGGGATATTGACACGTGTTTGAGAGGATCGAGTTTTATACTACAGGTCCAAGTAACTGTAGGAGGGGAGCCAATCCTAGTGGCCGCATGCACCGTAGCAGCAGTCGTGAGGCACTTCAAAGTAGAATCCCCAGTAGCGAGCGAGCGGTTCTCGTACTGCTGGTACACCGCGTCACGCACGCGCGCACTCTCGGCGGGGGAGATTCGCGACCCGCGTACGCGGCTCTCGCGATCCCCTGTGTTGGCCAATGACTCAAAAAACGTCATCGTTGCGCACGCGCAAAGCGGACCGCTCACTGACACCAGTGGCGCGCGCGGTGCGCGCCACTGGATTACTCAAGGAGTGCGTCCGGCCGGCCGCGCGCCCCCCCTCACAAAATCGACGCACGCTATCCACCAGGACAGCCGTCTCCTTCGTCAGTCGGAAGAAAGCGCGACGCCGATGCGTGGCCCACCACTAGGAGCAATTTGACAAGAGGGTGACATAGTGGCAAGCCGAGCCTGAGCGTGCACGGGGCGTTCGGGGGAGGGAGGTGGTAGGGGAGAGTGCCAGGTGCAACGGCGGTGCAAGCAGTGACGGGTTGGGGTGAAGGGAAGAGGCATGTCTGGCGGCGCTTCAGTCTGACATAGTTCAGTCCACGTTACTTGTTTTTTATGTCGTTGTACTTCGAAGGTAGCCCCCGTATCCGATTTTTACGTCCAATCGGCGGTCAGGAGCAACAACCTCTGTTCTTCTCTGTCACTGCGAGGAAGCAATATAGCGTGGAACAGGGGAGAAAAAGCTCGTCCTGGACCTCCAGAGTACTAAAGCACAATGCACTGCGTAGAAGAAGCTCAAAAGTGAGAGAAACGGAGGAGTTGCCGATTTTTAGGAAAGAGTCACACCGTTGTCCTGGCTACAAACAGAATGATATCTTCTTGAGTGCATGGGACCATCCCTGAAAATACGAGAAAACGGTGCTATCTCATGCCTATGAGTGCTGTACTCGATTCAACACGTACAGTTGTTGCTCCCGGCACGTGCTGTGGCATGCGGGAGGCAAGAAGTCGGGTCATCTCAGGTCACTAGCTATATGGAATGGACCTTTAGGTAGCGCGTGCGCGGCGGAGGCCGCTTGGCACCCCTGCCGCCGCCAAGGCGCCCGCGCCGCAGGGTGCGGCAAGGGCCGGGGCAGGAGCGCCGGCTTCATCCACATGCATGAGGCGGGGAGCTCGACACGGCCAACGGGGCGGCGGCCGCGCACGCGAACCGGCTTTGAAGGTTTGGGAGGGCTGGCGGCGGATCCATAAGTAAAGAACCATTCCATTTAGCTAGTCACCGAGAGCCGCATCTCATAGGCTACAGCTCTAACTTGGTCTGAATGATCTTCACCGCGCTTCGGGCACGGGAAAAAAAAATCAGGACCCAAGACCATGTTCTTGCGGCTGTGTGAACGCCCAATACGCAACGCGGGGTCCTCTGGGCCCTCCGGTGCGACCCGGACGCGCGGTCGGGTCGGAATGCCGATTTACATCATGTTGGCCGACATTCGCGTTTGGCCGAACGGGGGTTACATGATGGCCGGTGCCACATCCAATAAGGAGTTGGAACAGTGACTACCGTATCAACTCCATATATCCGCCGCGCACGTCGTCGGCGTGACAGCCGGTCATACTCCCGTCGTTGGGATCACGGGCTGGGCCGCCCTTGTGCTCCTCACCGTCGTCATCGCCACAGCGCGGCAGCGGCCCACTCTTCATCTTTTCAGGAGAAGCGACCAACTGTGAGCCTCCCTTGTGTGGGGTCGCAACAACCAACTGGCGGCAGCAAAAAGTATCCGCGGTAAACTGTACCTTGACAACGCAGACGAGAGAGCCAACGGCAGTGGACTCGAGGACACGGACTTCACATGTCTATGTCACTGAGGACACTCCCGACGCCCGCTTCACTGTCGTCTCAACTCCCCTCTTCCTCGTCAGAGCTGTGTTCTCCCTGCTCCTCTTCTCCGACTGCGCCCTCCGCCACACCCCCGTCTCCCTCGTCACTCTCTACCCCTTCGAGCTCCAGCTGCTCCTCGTCAAAGGCCTCGGCCACCTGATCGCCGATCTCTTCCAGCCGCCAGTACGAGTCCTACGTCTTGATGCCGTGCAGCTCGTATTTGAGCCATTCCTCCGGGGATATCTTATCAAAATGCTCAGCCACGAGCGCCTCAAGTGTTGGCAGCGTGAAGTTGATGTTCCCCCGCTTGGACGCCATTTTCACCGTGCCCCACACCAATTCAATGTGGTTCAGCTCGGGGTGGTCCACGGGTGAAATTATGATAGAAACCCCGAAATCCCGTGATAGCCCTTGGACCAGGAGTCGCTGGACCGGCCGATTCTTGGCCGCCTGAGCCATCAGCTCCGCCTTCGTCTTGCTGGTCTGCCACGTGCCGCGCCATTCGTCAAACACGGCGTCGTGCGCCACCAGCGAATCAGCGAGCTCTGTTGTCCGCATTTCCGTCCTAGCCGGCCGGGTTTTCGGGGTTCGCACCAAGTGGTAGGAAGCGCGGTATATGACAGGTACCTGGCCCCGAATCTTGGGGAAGACATCCTCCTCCAGCCACTCAAGCCAGCGCTGGGAGCTCATTTCGTTGTGGTGGTCCCGGTGTTGGACTTGCCGATAGAAATCCAGCCTGTGGTATAAAACTCGATCCTCTCAGCCACGTGTCAATATCCCTCGGGGGAAAGGGACATGTAACACAGAAAGGGGAACTACGAGAGTGGTGTGCCTGTTGCCTCACGTGCCTGCTCGCAGAGCAAACAGATACGCACGGTAGTGCACACGGGGAAGAGGAAAGCAAACACGCAGTTGTTTTTTTCCTTTAGGGCTCGGGCCAAGGGCGCCTCGCTGGCCCTCTTAACGTGCATCTGGGGGAGCCTCGGCACTCTGGCGAGGTAGCCTCCCCCCTACCCCTCAGTGGCCCCGACCCGAGTCTAACCTCGTCAGGTCGGGGGCCACTATCACTACTAATTCTATTCTCCCCCACTAATCTCACACTCAAATTCTCTCAAATCAAGTCCCTCACAAGTATGCAAAAACCCATCAGAAGTCCCTCTCTCACGTGTGGATAGCGTAGTCCACCGCATCCCAGAGCCGGGCACGGGCCACGGCCGCCAACCATCACCACACGGCGGGCGTGTTCTGGCACCTGGTGCCCCCCGGTCGCCATCCCGGGTCGGCGCCAAGTCGGGGCCAGGGATGCTACATAGCTCCCTCCCTAGTCGGGCACGTCCTCGGGCCGAACCAGGTGCCACCGTGCACAGCCTCGAGCACTTCCACACCGGTTCCGAGGTCAAGCGTCTTCACCCCGGTCACGATCACCTGCTCCGATTCTGTCCCCCCCCTTCTCCTTCACCTTGGCCCTCTCGTTCCCCTGGTTCTGGACGACATGTCCAGTTCCGAGATCCAAGCTGGGCCCGTAGCTCCGGCGGCGAGTGTTGCGGAAGAGAACTCGGGTGGCCGTGCCCCTCTCCTGCCTCCGGTTCCTCGGGTGTCGGTGCCGGTGTCGGTCGCCACGGCAGGGGCGGATCGGGTTCCCCCGGCTTCTGCGTTGCACCCGGTCGAGACCCCCCTGATGGGGCTTTCGGAGATGCTTCTTGGGCAGGATCCTCTGGCGGGCCGGCGCTACTCCACGGTGGTTGGCAACGCCAGTGAGGCCCAGTGCCAGCAGGATTGCCTGGCCATGTGGCGCAATGAACTCCAGCGCGGAGTCTTGACTGAGATGGACAAGACTCGTCTTCATGCGGCAGAGCAGATGCGCCTGGCACAAGACCGCTCCCAGAGCTTTTCGGGTTCCTCTCGGGTTGCTCGCCTGGAGGATCTCCCCTTCGCGCTGGTGCTGGATCTACCCTTGACCAAGCGTCGCGTGTCTGCGTCCGTTCTCCGGTGGCCAGAGGAGGAAGGGTACGTCCACCGGGCGCTCAAGGTCTGGGACGAGGCGCTCAAGGGGTCGGGGAGCCTGACATGCGATCCCCGTTCGAGCATGGTCGCTCTGAAGCCGCCTCTCTTGACCCGGAAATACTCCAAGTTGTCGCCGGCGCGGGAGCAGGGCGAGCGGCGCGGGCGCCAGGGGGACTACATCGTGAGCTGCAACCATCAAGAGTTCTGGAAGCTCGACAAGGCTAACCGGGCGGCGTACTACCCTCAGATCATCCCGCAGCAGCAGGAAGTCGAGATCCCGGTCAGGTTTGCTCCATCCAGCATCCCCTTCATCTGGTACTTCCTGGACGCCCTGACCCAGGCGTCGATCAAGGGCTTCTTCCATTCCATCCCGTACCTGATGAAAACCTCCGAGATGACGGTCTTGGCCGCCATCCACTGGCTCCACGAGGTCTTGGTGTCCAACTGGCTCTGTCTTCTCTTAGACCTCCTGATGGTTTGGATCGTTGACAAGCTGACCGTCGACTTCTTGTGTAGCCAGGACGAGGAGTATAAGGAGATCTTCCAGGCGATGATCGACTTCCGGCGTCAACTTTCGGCGCATGACCGGAGCTTCTTGAACCTGATTGCAGACCAGAACAGCCCGCGTCGGGATGGCTCGGGTTGGGTGCAGGTGGTCGAGCAGTCTGCACCGGCCAAGGTGCAGCTGGCGACGCCGCGTCCGGCGTGGCTGCAGCTAGGCAGCTTTCCTGCTCCGGTCGCTCTCAAATCTCCTGCCAACTGGGCCGCCGGTACAAGAGTCGGGATGGGCCGCGGCGGTCGGTCGGGCGTCTGCGGCGGCTCCGCTTCCTCCTGTGGTACCTGTCGCACCGGTTGCTTCGTCATCGCCGTCGCCGGCGCGTGTGCGCCTGAACCGTCGCGGGCGCGTTTGCGCCGTGCTCCGGCTGTGCCGGTGCTTCAAGCTCCTCCGGCACCGCGCTTGTCTGCAGCGAGTCTGGGCGTGGGCGTTCGGTCGCCGACTACTCCGCCCGTTCTGCCTCGGGCTCCTTCTTCAAGTGTCGGCGGCCCTGTGCCTCCTCTTGAGTTGGGGACTCCGGCTTCCGGGGCTGTTGTGGACCGTCCGGTAGTGGCATCCTCGGGGCGGCTCGAGATCCCGGCGCCGACTCTGTGTCTTACCCGCTTCCGGGTGCCTGACTGGTACCTGAACCAAGGTGGCCCGACGAGCGACCAGTATGACGTTGGCATGATTGAAGACCAGCTGGATCGTCTTTCGGTGCAAGTCGAAGGCGTCGGGTCCTCTCTGGTGCTGGGCACTTACGCCAGCGTCTTGAACAACGTGGTTGACCGGGTGTTTGCTTGCGCGGATAGCGGCCAGATGTCGGACAGCCCGGTGGTTGGCGAACTTCTGGCGACTTTGACGCGGCATGGTTTGGCCCAGCAGTGGTCGGAGACCTTCACTGGCTTCCAGGGGCGCTGACAGGCATATCTGGATGAGCGGGAGCGCCCGGCAACTACCGGCACTACTCCGATGGCGTCATACCTGGAAGCGCCTCGCTCACCTCATGACGTCATCCCGCCTTCTTCCGGGTCCCGTCGTGCCGCGGAGGCAGCGCTGGATGACGCTCCCGCGGCGCAGCGTCCGCGCCAGGAGTATTACTTGCCGGCAAGGAGGGTGAGAGTCTTGGGAGGAGCGAGGAGGAAAGAGGCGGAGAGAAGGGTTGCTCGAGCGGGTGCTTGTCTTTCTTGGTAGTTCCATGCTTGCATTGCGTGTTTTCCTTGCTACACCCGTTCCCTTCTTCTCACTCCTCTTGTTCCGTATCCGATGCGGGTGAGCTCGGCTCTTCCCGTGGGTCTTGATCAGCTCCTTCGTTCTCGCCGTCCTCCGAGTCCGACTCCAGAATCTTGCTGGCTCTGGCCACCGGAGTGCCCTCAATCCCGTTTCGTCGCGTGTAGGCGCAGACGTCCGCAATGGGTAACCGGTTTGAGGGTTCCCAGGTATTATCTGCCGGGTTAAAGCCGAACCAGCGTACTTGCAGGTACGAGCGCCCGTCCCTCCCGTCGTGGTCGACAAACTTGACGTAGACATATTCTCGGCCATCTTCTTGGGATAGCCACGGTACGGCGGCCCGCTTGCGCCGGGTCAGGTCCCGTTTGCTTGGCGGTGGAGCTCGGGTGACATGGTCGCTACTCACCCGGTACGGGGAGCCATCCACGTCTAGAAGAAAGGTCCAACCATCCGTATTCAGGATCTCATCAGGTCCATCCGTCTTATAGTCCAGCTTCCCCCGGGTCTTGCTATGGTTGTCCACAAAAACCCAGTCGCCACCACCCAGTTCCTTGTTCTTGTCCCGAACGCCCTTGTCGTAGTCCCGCTTGTATCGCTCCTGGGACTTTGAGATTGACTCCTTGACTCTTGGGAGCAGGAGCTTCAGTTGTTCCAGGAACTCATCTTTTGCCTTGAGGCCCGACTTCAGGGCCGGCTGTTGACCGTCTGGGATTCTTCCCAGGGGGAAGTTGGTCAGCCGCCTTGGGGTGACAAAGTCGAGTGGAGCGACCCCCGTTGTCCTGTGAGCACGAGAGTTGTAGGCTAGAGTGAGGACGTCGAGGAGCTCGTCCCAGTTTTCTTGATGCTCCTCCACGTAGCGCCGAAGCATGTCTACCAGGGTCCGGTTGAATTGTTCCACCTGGCTGTTCGTTTGTGGGTGATACGTAGTGGAGAACAAGTTCTTGATACCAATCAGGTCACAGACTCCTTGGAAGAGCAGGGATGCGAACTGGGGACCGTTGTCGGTTAGGTCGGAGTCCGGAGGGCCATAGGCAGCTATCCAGTACTCTCAGAAGGCCGACGTATCATCCAGGTTCGTGATGGTCCTCAGCGGGATTGCTCAGGTGAACTTGGAGAACCGGTCACAGATAATGAGCAGGTATATGTTGCCACTGGATGTCTCAGGTAGGGGCCCCAGTATGTCCATGCTCAAGCTTGCAAAATGCTCCGCCGCAGGAAACAGGCGTAGCTTAGAAGTCTTCTTCCTCTGGGACAACCGGTTCCTTGCACAAGAGACACAAGCCTCCAGGTGCTAATGGACGTCACTGGCCATGGTCTCCCAGTAGTAGTGTCGTCGCATTGAAGCATACATCCGATTGATACCCGGATGTCCGGCCTGGGGAGACGAGTGCTCCAGGCGTAGGATGTTAGCTCGTAGACTTCGGGGTACGTAGACTTGAGTTGCCCCATCAAAGGGTGACACCCGTATCAGGAGTCCATCTGTAGACTCGGAGAATCGACTGCTCCGGTTCAGGTCCATCTGATGGCGGAGCTCCAAGCAACGAGGATCCTTGAACTGTGGCTCCAGCATCCGGTGAATCGTTACCGGCTGGTGAGCTTCAGGTGACTCTTGTAAGGGAGCATGCCAGCCACGACCGACATTCGGGAGGATAAAAACAGGGTATTTCCTCCGGGTTAGGGCCCGTATCGGCTGCAGGAGTCTCCAATTGGGACATGGTGTCGGCGCAGTGGTGCTCCCTCCCTGCTCTGGTGCACACCTCAACCTTGAATTCGGAGAGGCGTAGACGCCACCGGGCGACCCTTCCTTGGCTGCTGTCCATGCATAGCAGCCATTTTAGGCTGACGTGGTCCGTACGGATGAGAAACTCTTGTCCTTCTAGATATGGGCGTAACAGGAAGCAAGCCCAGACGACCGCCAAGCACTCGCGCTCCGTTGTGGAATAATTCTTCTCGGCGGGGGTCAGGACGCGACTGTAGTAGCCTACCGGGAGGAAGTGCCCATCAGGCTGTTGCTGGAGTAGAGAGCACCCAACCTGGACGCCACAGGCGTCAGTATCCAGACCAAGCTGGCCCTCCCGCTTCGGTAGAGCCAATACTGGAGTCGTGGTCAGGCGCTTTTTGAGCTTCTCGAAGGCAGCTGTCTGCTTCTCGTCGAACACCGGGAGTTGTGCGGGAAGCTTCTTGCTGGTGAGCTTGGTCAACGGTCTGGAAGTCAAGGCGTAGTCCCGTACAAACCGGCGGTAGACGTTGCACATACCCAGAAAGCTCTGGAGTTCCGTCTGGGTCTTTGGATGCCGGGCTTGCCGAAGAGCCTTGATATTCTTTTCGCTGACACGGAGCTCCCCCGGACTCAGCACGTGCCCCAGATACTCCACTTCGGTCTCGAACAGGTGGCACTTCTCGGCCTTGAGGGTAACTCCAGCCTTGAACAGGAGATCCAGAGCCTCGCCAAGGTGCTCTAGGTGTTCCGCCGGGGTCTTGGAGAAGACGATAATGTCGTCCAGGTAAACCAGACATGTCCTCCATCTTAGCCACGACAGGATGATGTCGATGGCTCTCTGGAAGGTAGCCGGAGCGTTGGTGAGACCAAAAGGAAGACGCTTGCATCGGAATAGTTCCAGGTGGCATGTGAAGGTAGCCTTGTCCTTGTCCTCGTGAGCCAGAGGGGTCTGCCAGTAACCGGCGTTACAATCCAGCGTTGAGAAGAGGGTGGCATCACCAAGAAAGTCGATGCAATCATCCATCCGGGGTATCGGGTATGCATCCTTGTCTGCCATCTCGTACAGGCGCCTGTAATCGACGCAGAAACGGAAGTGACCGCCAGGTTTCGGGACGACTACCACCGGGAAAGCCCACTCGCCATCGGAGGGCTCGATGACATCCATCATGAGCATCTTGTTAACCTGCTCCTCAATCTCATCCCGGCGATGGGGTCCAGCAGGATATGGTTGCATGTGCACTGGTTTGGCAGCCGGCTTGAGTTAATTCCGGTGTAGGGTGGCGTCCATCTTGCCCAGCTCTCCTGACCACAGGTGCCGATATTCCTGGAGAAGCTTCCCCAGTGCCCCCTTCAGGTCGGGAGGATCATTTTCTTGGTTGACATTTGGCATCCTGGGTAGTGCTTGATCGGGTTTCGGGGTATCGCCGTCAGCCTGCGCTTGTTCCAGAGGTACGTCTAGGGCGGTTAGGTTGGATGCCAGTTCTTGCTGCAGGTTCAAGAGGTCTTCCTTGCTCATGGCACGGGCAGATCCTCGATAAGGTTCGGCCGTTCCAACTCGAGTACCCTTGGCGAGAGTTATGGGCTTCCGGCTCACGTTGACGATTAGCACCGAGAATCGGGTGTGCCTTCCCACCTTCTTTTGATGCCCATGGGCCAAGTACTGCCGATATTTTGCCAGAAATTCCGTGCGTCCGTAGATTGGGCATTGACCCGTAGTCCGGGTGGTCACTTGAGCATTGGTATCCGAGCGAGGAAGAAGGAGCACCGGTTTGAAGAGTGTCAGGGTAGAGGGTGGGATGCGTTCCTTCTTGTTCTTGACAACACGAACATTGGCGTCCAGATGCTCCAGCACCAGCGACACAAACCCATGGTTGAACTGCACCTTTCCTTCTCCGGGCAGGATACTCTTGTCATGCTGCTTCTGGAAGTCCCAGCCTAGGATGAGGGGGACTGATAGAGTCTTGACTACTAGAAAGGGAAAAAGCATTGGTTCATTGTTGACATAGATGGCGACGGGAAGACGGCCAAGCGGTCGTAGGGTATGACCCGAAGCGTCTACAATCCGGGTCTTGGTAGGGGCTCTCCATGCATGTCGACGCCAGCCCGAAGGTAATAGGTTCTCAGTGATGACGCTTGGTCCGGCTCCCGTGTCAACCACCGGAGTAACAGCTTGGGGGAGGCTATCCCCCACACGCATACGAGCATGAATCTTGAGGTTGTCCTTACGCAAGACGAGCAAGGTCCCCTTCAACAAACAGGGTGTCCAGGCGACTACCAGTTGAGCAGGTAACTGCCGTCCGTTCTCCCGGCACGCAATGGGAGAACGGGTAGAAGTACCCTGCCGTCGGAGATTCGGGAAGACACTTGGGGAGAGCGCCTGCCCTACTCGTTTCCCGAGTCCGAGGATTCCTTGGAGGTCTCGGTCTCCAGGTCAAAGTCCGTAGGAGCTTGCTTGGTCAGAGCCTCGGTGATGCTCTGCAAAGTTGCCACCCGGATTGCGTGTACCTGTGCCTTGTCCGTCCTGGAAGGCGCTCGCCGGTCAGCCCAGTTGACTGCCTTCGCAAACACCAGTCCTTGACGCTTGAGTTTCTCCTGGGGATCCTTGGGGATGGTCGGGCACTGGTAGGACATATGGTCCTCCTTCTGGCACAGCCAACAAGACCGGAAACGCTGGTTCTTGAACTGCTTAGGGGCGACCAAGTAAAGCTGCTCCTTAGAGACAAATGCGCCCCACTTCTCACCTGACACCACGGGTGAGGTCTCGCCAACTGCGAGTACCGGTACAGGACTATCACCTCCCTTATACTTGTCGGGTCCGGGACGAACTCGCGACAACGGCTTGGGAGTCGATACCATAGGAGCCTGGAGTGCCTTGGCTTGCCCGTACTTTCCCTGGGTGTAGGCCATCAGCTGCTGGATGGTATGCCTTTGGTGTTCCTGGTTGTAGTTCTCAGCGTCCACTTGAATATATTCAGGAAGCCCTTCCGATAAAATCATCTTGAGCCTGACCTCAGGCAAAACGTTGCCACAAGCCTCGCTCATCTCCCGGACACGGCGGGCGAAGGCCTCTGGAGTCTCTTGTCGTTCCATGGTTGCCCGGTTCAACTTTCCCACTGCCTTGCGCAGGGAGTCCGCGTCAGCGTAGTTGGACAGGAGCCAGTTGACCGCCTCCGGATAGCTCCCAACGGTACGCCCGACAATGTGTCCGGCAGAGTCTGGTAGAACCTGTGCGAAGCGCTGTTCCGCTTCTCCGGTCATGAAGTTAACCAGGAGGTAGAGAGCCTTGCCCTCGGACACATCGTTGTCGTTACATGCCTTGACAAACCGGCGCAGGAAGGCAAAGATAAGCGCCGGCTTCTTCCCATAAAACTTAGGATGTCCCCCGAGACACGGCTGCATGCGCCGATTCAGGGATACCATCTTCTTGGCCATTCTCCGGGTGTAACCTTGGTATTGGTTCTCCAGCCGGTGGTTGCCCCAATACGTGACCTAGTTCAGGGAGGCGTCCCTCTTTTGATGGGCAGGAAGTTCAAACTCGACCAGTCTGCGCCGGGTGGGACCGGGGGATGCGTCCCAGTCGTATCCCTCCTCAGAGCTGGAGGAGCTGGTCTCGCTGGTGCTAGAGCGACGATGACGACGCCGCCGCCTCCGGCTGCTCCGGTTACCGGTCTTGGAGCCTCCCGCCGCGTAGGACGCCAGGGGAGGAAAAGCTTGGCCGGTCCCAGGAGTCGAGGTCTCAGGGGGACCCGTAGAAACAGTCACAGCGGTGCCTTTGGCACTGCTAGCGCCCACAGGAAGAGGTGTAAACACCCAGCTGCCATGTGCAGGTCCAGGAGTAAACACACCAGGGGGTATCCCTGGAAGTTCAGGAGTAGAACCGACAGGAGGAAGTCGTCTGCTTCGCGCGGACGCGAACGCCGTTGACTCCGGGGTGACTCGCACAGGAGGGACAACCGGAGGAACGGGAGCAGGAGGTACTTGGCCGACTGTAGACTCCAGAAGGCTACCGGGTGTCGCGCCCAGGTCTGCTTCGCCCGTAGGGACAACGCCGAGTTGGGCACCGTCCCCCGCGGTGACCAGGGATGCGTCAAGGGACGCGAGGTCTACCCCTTCGGGCACCGTCGTGCCAGGGAGGGTAGCCATGTTGGTCTCTTGACAGCCACAGTCCAGTTGCCTGCGTGTCCGAAGATCGCCAGACCACAAGAGAGGGGTTGGGGAGCCAGGAATGGGATTCCCGTGAGCGGTTGCAAATAATTATCAAACAACAGAAGAGGGCAGAACAGGAACAACCCAACCGCTTCTCCCGTATGTCTCTTCTCAAACACTCCAATCCCCTGCTGCTCCACCAAATAAGTGGTATAAAACTCGATCCTCTCAGACACGTGTCAATATCTGTCGGGGAAAAGGGACAGGTAACACAGAAAGGTGACCTACGAGAGTGGTACGCCTGTTGCCTCACGTGCCTGCTCGCAGAGCAAACAGATACGCACAGTAGTGCGCACGGGGAAGAGGAAAGCAAACGCGCAGTTGTCTTTTTCCATGAGGGCGCGGGCCTTGACCCGAGTCTAACCTCATCAGGTCGGGGGCCACTATCACTACTAATTCTATTTTCCCGCACTAATCTCGCACTCAAATTCTCTCAAAATAAGTCCCTCACAAATATGCAAAAACCCATCAGAAGCCCCTCTCTCACGTGTGGATAGCGTGGTCCACCGCATCCCAGTGCCGGGCACGGGCCACGGCCGCCAACCATCCTTACACGGCGGGCGTGTTCCGGCACCTGGTGCCCCCCGGTCGCCATCCCGGGTCGGCGCCAAGTCGGGGCCAGGGATGCTACAGGACCCGCGCGACGCTGCTTCGTGCTATGCGAGATTCTGGTTTTCACTTTGCGCATGGTCTCAAGCATTACGACGTCGCGCGCGAGAATCCAGCAATCAAGGCGCAGCGGGAGAACTACATTGACACGGTGCGCGAGTACCATCGCGCCGGTTGTACAGTGTACCACACAGATGAGACTTTGGTGAATAAGAACATGTCGGTCTACCGTAGTTGGAACGACGGGACGCTGAAGTCAATACTTAACGTGCCGTCGGGAAAGGGTGGCAAGATTAATATCGCTCACGTTGGGTCCCGGGAAACGGGGCTCGTGGACGGGGCTGGCCTCGTCTTCATTGGCAAGTCCAACACCGGGAACTACCACAATGAAATGGACTCCCAGCGATGGCTGGAGTGGCTGCAGGACGATGTCTTCCCCAAGATTCAAGGCCAAGTACTCGTCATTGACCGGGCCCCCTACCACCTGGTGCGTACGCCCGAGACCCGACCAGCGACAGCCAAGATGCGGAAGGCCGAGCTTGCTGATTGGCTGGTGGCACATGACGCCGTTCCCGACGATTGGGCGGCCCAGTGGCGGACCAAGAAGACCAAGGCCGAGCTGATGGCGCAGGCGGCCAAGAATCGGCCTTCCCCAAGGTTTCTCGTTCAAAAGCTGGCGCAAGATTTCAAGGTGTTCATCCTGAACTCACCCGTTGCTCATCGGGAGCTGAACCTTATCAAAATGGTGTGGGGGACGGTGAAGATGGCGGCCAAGCGGGGAAATACTTCCTTCACGCTAGCGGCTCTCAAGGAGCTCGTCGCGGTGCAGTTTGAGAAGATAACTCCTGAGGAATGGCTGAAGTATGAGCTCCATGCCATGAAGATGAAGGACTCGTATCGGCGTCTCCGGGAGATTAGCTACCCAGTGGCAGCTGCTTTTGATGAAGAGCAGCTGGAGGTTGAGGGGGGGGATAGCGACGGAGGAGGAGCAGGTGTCGACAACGGAGTGGGTGACGAGGAGGAGGAGGGTGAGGGAAGCGGGGAGTACGAGGGGGGCGAGAGCGAGGTGGAGGGAGAGAGTGCAGGGAGTGCGTTGGACGAGAGCGAGGCAGGGGAGGGGAGCGACTCGGGTAGTATGGAGATGTGACCTGGGTACTGAGTGTGCGCGTTTTTGTTTTTTTTATCTGTACGAGGCGTGGGGGCTGTTGTCTTTCGGCCAAGGCACTGGCGACACGCACTGCAATCGCCTACGCCTCGGCCGCGACGACGGGATTATGACCGGCTGCGACTGTGTCCTCAGATGCGGCGGGATTATTGTGCGTCCCGCAAAAAGTGGACGTGCACGGGTCGTGCAGTGTTGGTTTGATTGGTCCAGTGGCCGATATTTGACATGATCACGACACGAGCACGTCCACTTTTTACGGGACGCACTATACGAAGTTGGCGCAACGCGCACTGTGTAAATCCTACTACGGTGAGGAATTGGTCAGCCTGTAACCCTCGTTCGTGCACACACAAAACCCGCCATTTTGATCTCGATCGGCATTCGGGCAAGGCGGGCATGTCCGGTCCGCCCCACATGGGCGGGAGGACCCTCCGTGCTGTTCAGGCGTGCACTCCGGCGCAAGAACACGGTTTCAGGTCCAGTCTTTTTTACCACAGGCCCGGAGCGCGATGCTGATCAGGTCCACCTAGGTTGAGCCGTAACCGACCAGAAGCGCATGAATGAAAACTCTTTTCTCAAGTGACTAGCTATATGGAATAGACCTCTAAGGGGCGGCGGGAGCTTCGTCGACCCTTTCGATAGCCTTCTGCTCCTCCTTTCGTTTGGTCTTCCCGCATGCAGAGGGGGGGGGGTAGGCGCCTGGACGGCCGCGTCCCTCTCCGCCGCACCCCGCGCCCCCGCTCCCCACGAAGCCTCACCCCTTTATTAGATTTTCCGGGACCTTTCCATTTCCCTGCGCATTCTCTTTTCTCACGCCATGCTTCCCTGCTCACATGGGAGAGCTGCGCATGCATGGCCAGCTCTCCACGCCGCACACTCAAACCCCATTCAGTTGAAGATGGTGCCACCTCCTCACCCCCCTCGGCGGTATCTCTCCACTCTTATACGTTCCCATTAACAGTGCATCTCCTGGAGGTCCGACAACCGCTGTCATGCGAGAGGACACCGCTCTCTCCATTGCCTCCTACCAGGGCGAACAAAGAACATTCAAGCATTTTTTAAGTTTTCAGATAGCCCGCCAAGCGCAAATCAATAATCAAAAGCATCCCTAATCATTACAAAAAACTCGTGTGTGCATGGTACCCGGAAATGCGGGATTACTCGAGGCGGTGCGGCATCGGTGCATCCGCCTCCCCACAAACGGTCATCACCCTCACGTAGCGAGTCGAATCTGTGTATCCCACATCTTCGCCGTTCAGCCACTCCTCCCCCCCTGCCCACCCTCCCTTCCCCCCCAACGCCCCCCCCCCCCTCTCTCTGTTATTCCCGCAGACACTGCCTCCTTGTGCAACTTCCCCCCCCCCCCCCCCCCCCTTCGTCATGGAGCCTCCGTTCCGTCCGCTCCCCCCCCTCCCCCCCCGCATCCGGTCCCTGACGCCCGGCACGTGGGCGCACTCGACCATGTCCCACCGCCTGCGCGTCGACATCCTCTCCCGCGTCTACCGTGAAAACGACCTGTCCCCGACCGCCCTGGCGGGGGTCCGCGCCCTCGACGCGGAACTGGCGGCGGCGGCCACCACCCCCCTGACGCCCCTCCCCGCCGATGATGGGGGCGCCGACGTGGCCGCCTGGGCGGCCATCCTCGCCCCCCACGTTGCCGCGGGCGAGACGTGGCTGTCTGCCCCGTGGGCGGTGACGGAATTTTACGCCTACCGCCGGCTGCTGGGGGCGCTCGGCTGGTTTCGGGACCGCGCCGCGGGCGCCGCCGACGCCCGCGCCGACCCGTTTGTGCGCCAAAAGGAGCTGGGCCTTCTCGCCGCGGGCCCGCGCATTGACGCCCTGTCGGCGGTGGTGGTGGCGGCGGGGGGGGGGGGGGGGGGGCGGACCCGGCCAGCGACGCCACCGCCGCACGGCTGCTGCAGGTGAGCCTGTGGGGCAACCGCAGTGACCTGTCCCTGTGGCCCGTTGGCAGCGAGGCCGGCGCGGGGGGGGGTGGGGGGGGGGGGGGGGGGGGGGCGGCTGCCAGCGGCGGCGAACACGGCAACGGTGGCGGCACTGACGGCGGCGGCGGTGGCGGCGGCAGCGGTGGCGGGGGGGATGACGGGCGGCTCCTGGCCGACGACACCCCCGCGGTGCTGCACCACCTGCGGCGGTTCCGCGACGCGGCGACGGCGGCGGGCACCCCCCCGCCCGCCATCCATATCGTGGTGGACAATGCGGGCTTTGAGCTCTTCACCGACCTGGTCCTCGCCGACGGGCTCCTCGCCGGCGGCTGGGCGTCGTCGGTGGTCCTCCAGTGCAAGAGCCACCCGACCTTTGTGTCTGACGCAATGGCCAAGGACGTGGCGTGGGCGGTCGCCGAGGTGGGCCGCTCCGCCGTCCCCGCCACCGCCGCGGTGGGCCGCCGGTGGGCAGGGCACCTCGACGCGGGGCGGCTGGTGCTGGTCGAGCACGACTTTTGGGTGCAGCCGTCGGCGTTTTGGGAGATGGACGCGGGCCTCCGGCAGACGCTGGGGGAGGCTTCGCTGGTGGTTGTCAAGGGCGACGCCAACTACAGGTTCGTTTGAGGGGGGGGGGCGGGGAGAGGGAGGCAAGTCACAACCAGTTGCTGAGCTTGAACGAGCCATTCTGTGGGACAGGGTCGGGCGCCACGGGGGTGCCTCCGTCCGCCACGGCAGCAGTGCTGTTCGCCTTGGCGCGCTCTTTGGCCCCCGCCCGCTCCCTGTCATTGCGGCACCGCCGCTTCCGCCGCCGTTGCCGGTGCAGCGTCATCACTGCTGTCGCGGGCGGTTCCGCCCCGCGCTCCCCCACGCCAGTCGTCAGGGGCGCCCTTCCCGCTTGGCCACCGCCTCCCCCGCCGCGCGTCGTGGCCGAGGAGAGGCGGCTGTCCGACCCTCTCGCGGGCGGCGGCTGCGAGCCCCTCGCCGACATGGCTAGTGTGGTGTTGGGGGAGGGGGAGCAAGGTGTCACCACTGTCGCGCCCTCCGGATACCCTTGTGGTGGCCCGGCGGCCGTGTAGGCGACGCCTGGTCGCAGCACGCTCCTCTTCCGTCCGGCATCCTTTATTCCATGTCCGTCCGACTGACTTCGGCACCCCTCGCGTTCCCCCCTCTCTGGCCGTTCGTCTCGACCCCCCCGTCCCTTCTGCCCTTCCTCCCTCCCTCCCTCCCTTCCCCCCCCTCCCCCGCTCCCCCCCATTCCAGGCGCCTCCTCGGCGACCGCCAGTGGGCGTTTGACACCCCCTTTGCCGACGTTGCCGCCTACTTCCCCTGCCCCGTCGTGGCGCTGCGGACTCTCAAGGCAGAGGTGGCGGTGGGCATCTCGCCCACCGCCGCCGCCGCCGCCGCCGCCACCGACCCGACGTGGCTCGTGTCGGGCGCGTTTGGTGTCGTCCACTTCTGTCACCCGGAAGAGGTGCTCGCCGCGCGGGCGGCCGGCGCCGGCGCCACCGCCGCCGACGCTGCCGCCGCGTGAGACAGCGGGGGCCTTCCCACTCCCCCGGCCGGTCGAGCTCTTTCCCCCAACCCGTAGAATTGAGGCGGGGAGCGTGGGGGGGAGGGGGAATAACAGCGTCCCTCACGGCCAGCCTTTTTTTTTTTTTTTTTTCTCTTCTGTTGGCGATCTTTGCTGCACCACCGTTCATATGGTCGTCCGTCCCCGTGTTGGTGTGTACCCTTGGTGGGGCGACCCGTGGGAGGGAGAAAATCGGAATGGCCTGAACGGGGAGCGGGGGTCCGTACCTATCCTCCACGGGCCCACTGCGCGCACTGACGCGGGCGCCGCCGGTCCTCTGCGCGGAAGCAGCAAGCATGCCCCTCCCACCGACCATCACGACCAGCGTGTCGATGGCGAGCGCGTCTGACCAGGAGCCCACCACCAGCGTGGCGGTTCCGGGGACCCACCAAACCACCACCGTCAATGCCGACGCCCCACGCGGAAAGGAGTGCCAATAATCAATGGGAAGGACGAGGGGGTTAGGGGGTTAGGGTTAGGGGTTAGGGTTAGGGGTTAGGGTTAGGAAGCAACCGGGGGGTCCTGAGCTGTGTCAAGCCGATGCGCCTTGGACACAAGTGCACCGACCCGTGCTGGGCGTGCGCCAAGGGGCTGAAGTGCGGCGCCAGGGGCGCATGTGAAGCCGCCGCCCCGGCTCCCAACCGTCACTGCCGGCTGTGTGGCGGCACCCGCGGCGGCTGCGCGGCGGGCACGGTGTGCGGCAGGAGCTGGATTAACGTGCCGAGCTGCGTTAAGCACGTGCCCATTGGATACAAGTGCTGGAGCTTTTGCTGGGCGTGCGCCAAGGGGCTGAAATGCGGCGCCAGGGGCGTATGCGAAGCCGCCGCCCCACCTGCCATCCGCCAGTGCCTGCCATGCGGCGGCACCATCCGCGGCCGCGACGAGTGCCACACACAAACGGGGTATGCAGCAGCTGGGCGGCATCAAGGGAGGGGATGCGGAACGAGGGGGGGGATTTGAGTTTTGTCCCTGTACATATGCCACTCGGAGGGAGGTATTCAAGCAAGAGCATCGCCGACCTGGCTCAATGGTTGGGCGCACGTTTTGTATTCTCACAGGGGGGGCACGCGCGCGACAGGAGGCTGGCGCGCACGCAGGGTGCGCCCGCACCTACACAGTGGCCCGCCGCGGGCGCCACCGCGGCCGGCGCGGTGGCGCCCGCGGCGGGGGCGTTCCACGGGCGACGGCAGCATTGCCGGCAGCGGCCACCGCCGCGAGAATGCCAAGCGGGCAAGGCGGAAGGGGGGGTGCACGCCGCGCGTACGCCCCCCCCCTTCCACCTCGGACACGCGTCGGCCCCGCCGCCGCCCCACCGGCCACTGGCGGCGGGCGCGTTAGTAGCGGTCTGGGTAGGGCCCCCCGCCCCCGCCGTACCGGCCGCCGCCGGGGTGCCCGCCGCGGCTGCCACCCCGCCCATAGTCGTACGCGCCGGCAGGGGCGTCGCCGGCGGGGCGGCCATAGCCACCACCTCCGCCGCCGCCGCCGCCGCCACCACAACCGCCGCCGCCGCCTCCCGGCGGGGGGGGGCCGGGGCCAGGAAAACCGCCACCGTGCCGTCCCCCGGGGGGGGGATCCAAGTACAAGTCGGGGGGGGCGGCGCCGTGGCCGCCACCGCCCCCACCGCCACCGCGGTCGCCCCCACCGCCGCCACCTCCGCGACCGCCACTGCCGCCGCCGCCGCGACTGCCGCCGCCACCGCCGCGCGGCCAGGAGCCACCGCGGGCCCCCGACGGGTGCCGCGGCGATAATGACCGCCGCGGCGGGGACGAGTGCCGTGGCGGGGACGGGTGCTGCGGCGGTGGACCCCCGCGGTGGGGAAAGGCGCTGAAGCCGCCGCCGCCGTAGCCGCCCACGTCGCCGCCGCCCCCCCCGCCGCCGCCGCCGCCGCCGCCGCCGCCACCACCACCACCATACAGGGGCCACGGGGAGAGGGGGCGGCGTTCGTCGCCGCCGCCCCCACCGCCACCGCCGCCACCGGCATACCAGCCAGGACGTGCGCCTCCGCAAGTCGACCGCCCGCCGCCCGACCATCCGTAGCTCCCTCCTCCCGCGGGTGGTGGCGGCGACCGCGACGGTGGGCGGTAGGCGCGCCGGCCAGGGCGGCCGTAGCCGGGCGACCCGCCCCGCCCGGCAGCGTCGCGGCCAGCAGCGGTGGCGGCCGGCGGGGCGCCCCAGCCGGGCGGCGGCGGCGGCGGCGGCGAGTAGCCACGCCCCGCCCGCCCACCGCCCGGCGCGCCCGCGCCTGCGCCAGCCCCCACCGGCCCGCGGGGCCGCTTGGCGGGCCCGCGGCTGGCCGACTGGCTCCGCCGGCGGACCGCCCCGCCACCGCCCTGCCGCCAGCCGCCGCCCCGCCGTGGCGACCGCGACCGCGACCGCGACCGTGACCGGCCCGGCGACCGCGACCACGACCGCGACAGCGCGTGGCGGCGGCGGCGGCCGCGGCTACCACGGCCGTCGCGATCATCGCGGCTGCCGCGGTCGCCGCGGTCGCCGCCGCCACCACCGCCGCCGCTGCCGCCGCCGTCACCGCCGCTGCCCCGGCGGCCGCAGGTCCGGTGCGCCCGTACGGGCGAGGGGGGCGACCGCGACGGGCCGCCGCCGCCGCCTCCGCCACCTGTGCCACCACCACCGCCTCGGCGCAACGACGACGATGAGCGTGAGGCCGACCGCCTGGCGGTGGTCGCCCGGCCACCGCCGCGGCGGTCCGGTGAGGCGGCGGCCCGCCGTGGGGGTGGTGAGCCACCCGCACCCCCTCCGCCCGCTGGGCGACGCTGGCCAGGCTCGTGGCTGCCATCCCGTCGCCGTCGCTCGGCGGGCGGCGGCGGCGCGTGCCGCGACGCGGCTCCCGGCGACGACCCGCCGGGCGTGCCGGCGCGGCTTGCCGCCGACGCCTCGCCCGCCGCCGACAGGGACCGCGGGCGGGGGTGGCGGGGGGGGTGCTGCGCGTTGTGCCGCGACGGCGAGCCGCTGCGTGACCGCGGCTGCCGCCGCGGCGGCCGGCGGTGCCGCGCGTGGGGGGGGGGTGTCCCACCGCCGCCACGTGCCCCCGATGATGGCGGCGAGCCGTCCCGGCGTGACGGCCGCTGCACGCCACCGCCGCCGCCGCTGCCGCCGCTGTTGCCGCCGTCGCCGCTGCCACCCCCGCCGCCACCCCCACCGCCACGGCTGCGGCTGCGACTACCGCCGCCGGTCGCCCGCCCGCCCGCCCGCTCGCAAGGCAGCTGCGACCGCGAACGTGACTGGGACCGCGACCGCGATCGCGACCGCGACCGCACACGTGCCCGCGACCGTGACCGGGACCGGTGGCTGCGGGGGTGGCTGCTGGAAGCGCCCCCCCCCCGCCGCGGGGGCACCGCCTCGGGGGGTGCCCAGGAGGAGGCGCTGGGGGGGGCCACCGCCACGGGGGAGACCGCAGAACGAGGCGACGGCGCGGCGGCCGTCTTGGCAGCCGCAGCATCACCGCCACCGTCGCGGCCGCCACTGTCGCCGCCACCGTCGCCACCGCGGCCGCCGCCGGGCTGCGTCGTCGCCGGGCTGCAGTCGAGGGCAGAGCGGGGCGTCGCGTCCGCAACAGCTGGGACGGGCGGCTGCGGCGAAGAAGGGCCCACCAACGACGACGGCGGCGGCGGGGGTGGCGAAGGGGCCACCGGCGGCGGTGGCGGCGGCGGCGGCGGTGGCGGCGGCGGCGGCGGTGGCGGCGGCGGCGGCGGCGGCGGTGGCGGCGGCCGCGGCGGCGGCGCCACCCCCTCTGCAGCCGACGACACCACCACGGCGGGGGGGGCGCCCGCTGAGACGGTCATTGCCGTTGAGGGCGCCGCCCCCCCTGCGAGGGGCGCGGGCGACGCACCGCCGGGCGCCGCCGCCGCCGCCGCTGGCGCGGCGGACGGCGTCACAGCTGACGACGACAGCCCGCCGCTGGCGGCGGTCGTCGCCCCTGCCGCCGTCGTCGTCGTCGACGTCGCCGCCGCCACCGCCGCCGATGCCGCCACCGCCTCGGCCGGTGGCGCCGGCAGCGCCGGCGGCGCTGACGCTGATGCGACCGCGGCGGCCGCCGACGCGGCCGACGCAAACACCGACACGGGCGGCGGCAGCGGCGGCGGCGGCGGCGGCGGCGGGTGTGGCGGCGCCGACGTCGTCACAGCCCCCGCCGCTGTTCCTCCCTCTCCCCCCGGCCCCCCCGCATCTGCCGCCGACTTGTACGCGCGGAGGGCGTTGAGTCGGCGGGACCAGGTGCTGAGCTCCTCGCGGGCGGCGACAAGCGCCGCGGCCGCCGCGGCCGCGCGGCGGCGCTCTGTTGCGAGCATCTCATCAACGAGGGTGGTGAGGGCGGCGAGGCCCGGGGGGGGGGGGGGGTGGCGGCTCGCCATGGTATTTCCCCCCCCACCGCGTTTGAGGGGGGGGGCTAGAGGGGGGCTGGATGGAAGGGCAGGAGGCGGGCGGGCGGGGAGGGGCAGGAGGCGGGTGGTGGGTAGGGGGGGAGTGAAGAGGGGGTGAGGGGGGGGAGTGAAGAGGGGGGGTGAGGGGGGGGAGTGAAAAGGGGGTGAGGGGGGGGATGGCTTGAGGCCGCAACCGTTAGCGCACGGTACCCCCCCGAACCGATAGCTCTGGGGTGAACCCCCCCGAAAGGGAGTAGGGCGACGGCGACAGCCGCCGAGAGAGGGGAGGCCACAGCGCCCCCTGCTCCAGGCCGCCACTGCGGGAAAGACAAAGATGGCGTCGCCAAGGGAAGAGGACCGCGACGTCGCCGCGGAGGGGAGGGTGAGAGCGCCGCCACGGCGGTTGCGCGTGAGAAGAAAGCGGTTGATGGGGCGCATCGCCGGCCAGGCGGCAACGGTGGCAGGGCCAGTCGCCATGCAGAGCGCAGGGGATGCGGCGGATCGGGACACGACCGCCATCGGGCCGATTCGAGTCCAACGGAAGGTCGCGATAGGTATGCATCAAGGGTTCTCGAGCGTACTTTTCTTAAGCGTAGTTCCGCGTAGTTTTCAAGCGTAGACGCGCGGTTGCTTGAACTTTCATCGATTTGGGAGAACTACGCTTATTCGCCGATGGACCGATAGATTGTACGCTTAAAGTCGAGTCTAGCGTGAAGATACTTCTTACCCGAGTCCGTACGGACAGATGGGGGCAGTACACTATGCCCGTACGGACACATGGGGGCAATATGTCCGTACGGACCAAATGGGGGCAATATATCCGTACGGACAAATCGGGGCTATATGTGTATTGGGCTCACGTGCCACGCACGTACGAGATTCACAATTCAGCCGGCCAATAGAATTTGACCTCGCTGTTCACGTGGGGACCTCGTGCCGAGCTCTCGGCCTATCCTGGCCGCACTTGTTCACGGATGGCCCGGAGTGCAGCAAGGTCGTCGGACATCAGCCTATAGAATCCTTGGGATAACACTTTTAACTCATGACCTCGACAACCGAGAAAAATGGCACGAAATATAAATATAGTATCGACTTTTGGAACACATGTTGGCCTCAAGTAGATTTCGAGCGGTCGCCTCCCTTCACTGTTGCCACCTGGGCTACGCCCATCTCTCCGCCCCCGCACCCGCCCCCTCTGTCACTGTGTCCATTTGGTCCTCTCGCGCTCTTCATCCACAGGCACCCCAGTCGCCCCCCCGCTTCACGCATGCGCGGTCGCCCCCGTTCTCCCGCCACCCCTCCGAGAGTCGTTTGCACGTCCGCAGCTCTGTGTACGTGTGAGTTTAGACAGCCGCCGATCAAGGCATACCGCGGCAGCGGCTGGTAGTCCCCTGACAACCAGCCCTCCGGAAACTCCTTCCGTCTCTTCCCCACCTTCGTCCCTTCTCACCCACCCCCCTTCCCCCCTCCTCCAAGCTGTTCCCGAAAGACATTCCTGCCCGCCCTGTGCCGTAGGACAGCACGTTGCGGCCGTTGAGCGGCCACGTCGGCCGCTCCGTCAGCACCACCATCCCCGACTCGAGGAGCGCGCGGCCGAGGCGAGCCAGCTGTGTCTGGCTCGCCGTGATGACCTTCCCCGGCATAACCCAGGTGACGCTTTCGGAGCACGGCGGCGTCGTCAGCGTGTGCCCGGCGGCGGGACTGCCGCGATCCACGCAAGCACACCCAACGCCCCCGCTCCCCACAAAGCCTCACATATTTCTACATTTAAAAGCACTCCCACTCCGTCCCCTCGCTTTCACTCTTCTCGCGTCGTTCTCGTCGAGTCATGAGCGCGTTGCTGATGCCGCTCTTCGTATGAACGTTGCGGCGGCGGCGGCGGCGCATGGGTGGCTGCGGGCGACGGGGTGGCGGCGGCCGAGGCGGCGGCCGAGGTGGCGCTCGCCCGCCTGGCCGCCGCCTTTTCCGCCACCGGCTCTGGCGGCCTCCTCCTGTCGCACACGGGGGTGGACGTGGCGGGGGGGGTGCTGCTCGACCCGGCCGCGCCCGTGCCGGGCCTTGCCGCCGCAAACGACGGCGACGACGACGGCAACGGTGGCGCCGTCGCCGGCGCGGCGGCGGCGCGGCGGTTGGCGACGACTGCCGGCGCTGCGGCCGCCGCCAACGGCTGGCCCGGGGGGGAGGGGAGCGGGTGGAGGGGCGCCGGCACCTGGGCGCTCACCCTCGCCGAGGCGGCGCTGCTCGCCGACCCTCCGGCGCTGTGCCCGGCATTTGGGGTGGCGAGGCGGGCAGAGCTGGAGGGCTGGCCGGCACCGCCGGGCGCGGCCGCCGCCGCCCCGTTTTCCGCCCCCGCCGGCGGGGGCGCTGCTGGCGGCAGTGTGACGAACGACGGACCTGGTGGGCCTGGCGGCGGTGGCGGCGGCGGTGGCGGCGGCGGTGACGGCGACCTGGACGACGCCGACGGTTGCGCCGACGGCAACGGCGACGACGACGACGACGACGACGACGACGGGGCGCCCGCCTTTGTCTACACCCCCGCCAACGCGGCGGCGGCGTCGGGTGCGCCCGAACTACACCCCCGCCGACGCGGCGGCGGCGTCGGGTGCGCCCGACACGCCCGCCATTGACGCGGCCGACGATGGAGGGGCGGGGGGGACGGCGGGCGGTGGGCTGCCCGCCGCCGGGGGTGGCGGCGGCGGCGACGACGCCGACGGCCCCCCCCCCTGACGATGTCTTTGACGCAGACGACGACCCGGGGCTGTGAGCGGCCGGACCGCCCGACGCCGGGGGGGACTCCCCCGCCCGGCCGACGCTGCACCTTGCCGCCGGGCTGGCCGCCCCGTCTGGCGGCGGCGGTGACGGCGACGGTGGCGGCGGCGACGGGGTGCTGGACGAGAGTGGGGAGGGGGAGGGGGAGGGGGGGGCGGACGGCGGCGCGTACGGCGTCTTTTCCGACGCCTCCCTCGCACGCCTGACCACCGCCTCCCACTGGCGGCCGGCGGGGGCGGCACCGCCGCCGCCCGCCGGGGGGAGGTCGAAAAAGGCTGCGGCCGCCGCCGCCGCCGCTGCGACCGCCGCGGCGGTGACGGTCTACTTTTTCGCGCCGCCCCCACCGCCGCCGCCGCCGCCGCCACCGCCGCCACCGCAGCCGCCGCCACTCCCGGCGGCGGCGGGCGGCCGCCGCGGCCGCCGCCGCACATCCGCCTGTCGGCGGCGGCCATGGCGGTGCGCGCGCGCCGCGCGGCGGCGGGGGCGGCGGCAACCCGCCCGCCCGCCGCGGCGGTGGGCGCCCGCGCCCTGCGCCGCCTCTTTACCCGCGACGCGGTGGTGGTGGCGGTGCGGGGGGGGGGGGAGGCGGGTGGGGCTGTGGAGGTAGTGCCGGAGGAGGGGCTCAGCCGCGTGATGGGTGGTGGTGGTGGTGGTGTTGGGGGGGGGGGGGGGGTGCGAGTGGGGGGGAGGGCGGCAGAAGGGGACGACGCGGGCGGTGGTGGGGGGGGGGGGTTCCTTGCCACCGCCACCACCGCCACCCCCGCCACTGTCACTACCGCCACCCCCGCCACTGTCACTACCGCCACCCCCGCCACTGCAAGCAACGGTGCCGACGCCGGCTCCGGCGGCGCGTCACCGGGCGCCGGGTGGGGGCGGCCGGTGGTGCGGCGGAGAGGGGGGTGCGCAGGCGGCCGCCGCTGGCGGCCGCCGCCGCCGTGCCGCCAACTCCATCACGCACCTCCTCCATCCCCCCCTTTCCCCCCCTCGCCGGCCGCTGGGAAGATGGGGGCGAGGGACCCACTGCAGCTTCAGGTGATGCTCTCGTGCGCCCAGAGGTGCCTTCCTATTTACAGGCGCTAGGGCGTGCTGGGTGGGGACCGCCCACGCCGCCGGCGAGCACTGTTTCGGCACTGATGGTGGCGTCGTTGCCGCCTCCGCTGTTCCAACCGCCGCTGCAGAAAAGTTTTGCCGCGCACCTGCTCATCTCGCCCACTCGTCCTAGATGGGGTGTCCTCCGCTGCGCCCGCGCAGCGGGGGACCGCGGTGGCAGCTGCCGCGACGGCGTCGGCGGCACCCCCCCCAAGCCGGCCGACCCACTGGGCTCCGCGGGCTGCGCCGCCCTCTCCATGCTTCTTGGTCCCTTCTCTTCTCACCCTTCCCCCCCCCCCCTCGCTCCGCAATCGTGGCGTGGGGCACATTCCCAACACCAGTCCACTTCACAGTCCATCTCGTTTAGTGGCGGCGCCACGGCCGCGGCCAGCTGCGGCCCACTCTTCGTGGGGGGAGACGAACCCCAGTGCCTGAGGAGTGGAGGGGGGAAGAGGGGGGGGGGACAAGGGGGCTGGGGGGGGACAAGGGGGCTGGGGGGGGTGGCCCGGAGGAGCAGGGGGGCGGGCTTTTGCAGGGGGTGACTTCGGGGGGTGGGAGGGGAGGGGCACAGCGACAGGGAAAGGGCAAGGGCGAGGGAGAGGGTTGACCAGGATGAGGCGATGGCAAGAGGGATGCCGGTGTGAAGTAAAATTCCTGACATACTTTGTTCGACAAGAGCTGGGACCCGAGGAGTTCATGACGCTCGGGTATGGGACCCCGATCGTGGACGACCTGGGACCCCACCTGGACGACGATCGGGAGTCCCAAGCGCCCGCATGTGCACACATCGCCTGAGGCCTCATCTTGACGGCAGCCAGAAAAGTGCACGTGTCTGACGAGACACAGGGTTAACTCCGTGTTTTTGTGTCTCTGCACCGGAGTCGTCTTGACGGCGAAGCACAAAGCACGCCTGCGCTTTCGTCTGGGAAGAATTTCTATCTGTTTGGTGGTCTACTTCGAGACCGGCTGATGCAATCTGGAAAATGGACAGCGTTGCTGCCCCAGCCTCGCGAGGACGAGCAGCGAGGGGCGCCGACCTCTGTGCGCCACACAATCGCTACCCTGCGACCACCGTCGCCGGACGCCAGACGGGACCACCACCGGTGGTAGGATACCTCCGCCCACACGTGCACTTGCAGTCCGCGCGTGCGCCAGCGACGCGCACCGCCCGATCCGCACTCTCCTTCGCACCGCGCGCCGCGAGTGCGACCGCGCGCCGCGAGTAGCGCGCGCCACCCCCCCCTCCCCCGCGCCTACGGCACCACTCCCACGCTTGCCGAGTACCTCGACCGCGTCGCGAAGACGCGTCGCCCACGCCTGGTGCCGTGAGCGTCGCGTCGGGTTCCCCCCCCCTCTTTCGCCCACAACGCCCCGCCAGTCCGTACCGTGTGCCTCGCGCCGCGTCGCCCTCACCACCATCTGTTGCCACTGTCGTCAAGCGCACCGGTGGCTGCTGTCTCCCTACCCCCCCCGGCTACTGCTTCCCAGTTCGTCTGCTACGGCTGTCGCCCCACGACTCTGACCCCCCCCTTTCCCCCCCTCCCCCTCTGCCTCTACCTCCCTCCTACTGCACATCACCGTGGTGGCCGCTGGATGCGTCTACTTCTTCCGCGTTATTCATTGCTCGGCCGGCCTGGGACGGCGGCCGACCGCCATCATTGGTGCTCTGTTTACAGCCGCGGCTAGGACGACAGGTGTGCGTTCACGATGGACAGGAGTGTGCTTGCCGGGGGTAGACGGCCGCCGTGTGGGACAGTCGCCGACCTCTGTGTGCACTGACATTAACGCCAACCACGGACCGAATACTTGTTTCTGTTCTGCTGTGCATATGTCGTTCCTCGTTCCCCTCTTGATTTCTTTGTATTGTTCAGTCTTTTTTCTTCTTCTGTGCACTGTTTTCTTCTCCAGTTTATTACTCATCCGAAATGTCTATCCCCTCTCGGACAGGAGGTCTGCGGCGCGGTCGTCGGCAGATCCTTAGCCGACAGCGGCGGACAAGACAGCAGGGCGCCCTACGGCTTGTGGCCCTCGTCGCCCTGACGCTTGCCGTCGCGGTATGCCATACCGCTGTTGTGACTGGTGCCCCGTTTTCGCGCGAGTCGAGTATGGGTCGGCGCTCTCGTCTGGGTATGTCTAGCACCCTGCTGTCCCTACCGGAGGCCGACTTTCGACTGTTGTTCCGTATGAGCCGACCCGACTTTTTTTCTTTGCTCGATATTGTGCGCGGAGGGTTGGAGGTGGACGAGGGCACGGCCGTTTTGGCCACGGGTCAGCCCATCCCGGCCGACTGCCGACTGGCTCTGGCACTGCGTATCCTTTCTAAGGCATCGTATCTTGATTGCATGTTAGCTTTTGGGGTGGTTCGGTGCACCGTGTTCAACATCTTCCATCAGGTACGTCGAGGACTTCTTCTTGGGCAACTGTGTGTGGTGCGACACTGTTGTGCATACATGAAGGGGCGGCCTCGTCCGACACTTTGCATTTCATTGCTGCGATTCTTACTCGCGGTTCTTCTTTGCTTTTTTTTTCACTCGCTCTGTGCCGCGTTCGCTTCCGGACTCGCAGGTTCTTCGAGCCCTGGATGAAGCGCCTCAGTTGAAAAACATCATTTTCCCCATCACGCCTGCAGAGTACGAACGACAGAGTAATCTGTTCGCACGTGGTGGGCGCAACCCATTGCGGGGCTGTGTGTCGGCGGTGGACGGCATTGCCGTGGGTCTTCGCAGACCGACCGTGCAGGACGCACCAAGCCCTGTCTCCTACTACAACCGCAAAGGTTTTTTTGCCCTCAACGTGCAGGCAGCTGCACGTGCCGACTTCAAGCTTCACTTCCTTTCGGCCGTCGCCGCCGGTTCATGCCACGACTGCGTTGCTTTCTCGGCGTGTGGGTTGGCACGGCACCTCGCCCAAGACGGGTCATTGCCTAACCCTAACCCTAACCCTAACCGGCACTTGGCGCGTCCCGCGCCGATGACGCAACACCATCGGCGGGTGTCGCCGCCAGCCGCCACTCTAGCGAGGCTGCCACGGTAGCAGGCGACCGTGACCTGCCGCAACCGCCATAGTGGCGGGGGGCGGCGGCCACTGCAATGGTGGCGGCGTCGCCGCCGCAACGACAGCGGCGGGGGCGGCGTGTAGCGTAATGGAACCCAGGTTCCCGAAACCACCAACCACAAACACTCACACAGAGACCACAGTCCGAAGCCCAGGAAGGAACAGGTAAGAGCCCTTGCTGGTCCACTCGCCCGCCACGATACGAGGCAAAGGTAAACAGGACAAAAGCCCGGGGGAGAAGGAACCCAAAGCACTGTTGATTCTACAAGATGGCCCCGGGGAGAACCCCGGAGCACCCCTCAAGAACCTCCCCCCCCCTGGCCCCTCCAGGGGCCCAGAACGAGGCCTCCAGAGGGCGCCCCCAGCGGGCCAAGTGCCAGCAAGGCATAGGCCGCTCACCGGGCCAACACACGAAAAGCAAGCGAAATCCCCCCACACACAAATGTCAATCCCCCAAATAAACCCAGTGGGAAATAGGGGAAAGACACGAAATCACGCAAGGAAAATAAATGCGAGAAATCAAGCAAATAACCCGAAGGTCAGTATGCCCCCAACCGGGCAAGTCCTCCGCTCCGGGGGAACCAATCAGGGCACCGGGCGTGTCGCCACTGCCCCGGGCCACCGATGCAGGGATCCCAAGCCAGCGCGTGGTTCCACGTAACGCTGCCAGCCGGGCCCAAGTCAGCCTCCCGGGTCCCAACGGTACCTGAGGGCCACAACGCCACACGGCGGCCACCGCTGCAACGCCATACCGGCGGCAGGGGGGGGCGGGCACCGCAACAGCAGCCGGCGGCGGCGGGGTGTAGCGGTTGTCGCAATAGCGGGGGGCTAGCTGTCGCCGAAGCGGCACAACAGCGGTGGGTGGCGATGGCCATGGCATCGACAGCGGGGGGGGGGGCGGCGGCCGCCCCAACGCAGTATCGGTGGCGGTAGGGCGCGGCCTCCGCAAATCCACAGCAGCAGCGGGGGGCGCCGGGGGTCCGCGTCCATCGCAACAGCGGCGGGGTGACCGCGTCCGCCGCCAAGATTCAACTGCGGGAGTGGGCGGCGGCCATCGCACCGGCCGCGGGGCGCCGATGTCGCCCCAACGCCATAACGGCGGCGAGGGGCGGCGGCCGTCGCAACGGCGGCGGGGGGCCGCCGTCGCCGCAACGCCATAACCGCGGGGCGGCGGATATCGCTACGGTGGCGCGGTCTGCGGTCGCCACAGCATCGCAAAGACGGCGGGGGGTGGCGGCAATTGTGGGAGATTGGGCCCGAATTCGGTACCAATACTTTGGAGATTCGGGTCAAGTGGACCTGACCGGAAGTCGAAATTCACCCGACCCACGATGGTGAAACTTCTGACTTCTGGACGGAAATTCGACTAGGACTTCCGACATACTAGAGCAGGGTAATGCTGCTGGTATTTGTTTCTTGGGATTTTTGCACGGGAGCCAGACGGATTTCTACGCTTTGAGTGCTTTGCATGTGGAGTGATATGATTGGTTTGTTTGAGGGTTCATTTTCTGAGTGTTTTGAGGGGTTGCGTGAGCGTGTGAGGAGGGTTGATAAGGAGGGACAGCAAGGCGGGGAGGGCCCACCTTGGCTGGCCAAGAAAGTAAACACCGTCTGGCTCCGACACATCTTGTTCGTGCCTTGGTGAGCTGACCCGTTCACCACACGCAAGTTCCGTGTTCGGCTGTGTGGAGGTGCTTGCTTCCGGTGTCCCAAGTTGGGATATCGGCAATACTCCTCTTCCTTCCCTGACTCGGGGTTGGTGGTTGGGAGTACTGCTACAGCAATGGTAACGGCTGCGGGGGGTAGCCGTCGCCCCAACGCCACAACTGCGGCGGGGGGCCGCGGCCATCACAACGGCGGCTGTCGGCCGCTGTCCCGGCAAAAGCGCAACGGCGGCGGGGGGAGGCGGTCTTTGTAACCGCGGCGGGGCGTGGCGTTCGCCTTGACTGCGGTGAGGGACGCTGCCCACCTTGGCGGACCTGGCGTCGCCGCCGCTGCAGCGGCGGCAGGCGTCCGCCGGCACGGTGGCGTCGGTGGCGGCGGTGGCGGGGGCTGCTGGGGCAACGCCCATCACGGCGGCTATGCCGTTGTGCACTTTGAAGGCCGCTGAGGCGGCCGCCAGAACAGCCTTAGTGGCGGCGGTCGCGGCGGCGGCCGGGCCAGGGCACCCGGAGCGCGCCGCGTCGGGAGGAGTGAGGGGGAGGCAGGCGGCGGGGGAAGGGCGAGGGGAGGTGGGCTGGCGGCCGCCAGCCAATGCCGTGTACTATGTCCACACCCGCTGGCGGGGTCGACAGCCGGACGCGAGGCGCGGCCTGGAGTGTGGGGAAAGCACGGCGTCACAATGGCCTGCGGTAGAACCAATCAAACTCCCCTCACGTGAGCTCACCTGAGAAGCTTCGCCAGCTGCGACACCAAGTGGTGGACAACACGCGCCGCAATACGATCGTCGGGATTTGCCGTCAGGTCTTGGCGTGCTGCACGTAGCTGTTTGGTCACGGCCCCGATGGCTTCCGCATTGTCGTAAATATTGGAGGCGTCTGTAGCCGTCGAGCTTGCCGGGGCCATTGCCCGCGCCACACCGGAAAGCGCTCTTGTCAACCCCTCCATGCCGTTGATGACCACCTGCGCCACCTTGGCGCGCTTGGGGGGCTTCGGAGGTGTGCCGCCCACGCGGCCGCTGCCCGGTAGACCAACCTCGCTCTGGGCCCCTACTGGAATGGTCCGTAGCACAAAGTCAACGGCATCACTTCCCTTCAATAGGCAGTGAATGTAAAGTAGGCGGTGATCTCCCTGAGCAAAGCTCTTGAAAGTAGGCTCGTTCTAGCCCGACCTTGCGTAGTGCGCTACTGCCACGGTATACAACGAGCGCAACGTCCGGAAGTGCCCCTCCAGCTTGGATCCCAGTCGCGCACCCGAGTGCCGATTCGGATCGATGCCCCGCAGGTCCGTCTCCATAATGCCGTCAATCAGCGCCGGGGGCATCGGGCGGTACGAGGCCCGGTTGAAAATTGGGCCGACGACAGACGTCCACAGGCTCACACGATCCTTGTCGAGCTCGGCCCGTGGCAAAGGTTGGTACTCCCGTCGCAGAGCGTCTCCGTTGGCTGCGTCAGACAAGACATGAAACAGCCGCGCCACATCATTGGCGGAAAAGTCAGCCTCCCTCGCGCCAGTGCTGTGCGGCTGCGGTGGCGTGGCCAATGGGATTGGATCCTGCGTGGCACCCTCGCCCGGGCCAGAACGTCGCCCACCGGATGCCTCGGTGGAGCCGCGCGGTGCGTCCACCGTTGCGCCAATCACCCGATTGGTGGCCCCGATACCCGCTCCCGCCGTGCTTCCCGATGCATCGATGCCTTGCCCGGTGGGGGGAGTTGAGCGGCCAGGCACAGCTGGTCTGCCCAGTAGGACACCAGAGCCGAGGGAGCCATCGTCAATTCTTAGATTGGGGGCGGATGATCGTCGGCGACCGGAACCACTGTATTTCAGTGCATGTTTTCCTGTATTTCAACGCCTGTTTGAAATGCAGTAAATACAGGCAGATGCTTGCAACTCAGGCACCGAAAAAGGGCAGCAACAATGGTGTGATGCAACATACACCACGTGTATTGCATCCCATAACACACCTCAATGCAAGCTAGATTGCAGTGTGAAACACAATGAGTTGAATAGGCCACTACAGGGCGTATCCGGCACATGCCGGATGACGCCGGATGACGGCCCATTTTATTCCGGTCCTTGTGGATTTGCTCATTCAATTTTGTTTACTTTAGTTGTTGCTCAGAAACATATCACAGAGGCGGGCCACCTGGAGCTGCCTGATCAGGTGAATAGACACAGACACGGACAGACACTACAGACAGACACAGTCACAGCCACTCGCCACATCGACGTCAGTGCCTCGCCACAGTGTCTGGGCCGCGCCCGACACACACCGTCAGACACCGCCACAGACACACACGGTCGTCGGGTCCACCTGTCATACCCCACCACGTGCACCACAACAGCATCCGCCTCCCTTACACACGCCAACCTTCACCACCACAGAGGCTGTCACTCTCTTACCTGTCCACTCCACCGCCACCACCGCGCCAGCCACCACTGACAGCCGCCACGCCACCCCAACTCCGCTGCGGTAATCGCCCTGTGCCGAGCCGCCCACCAACAACGCCACGAGAGGTGCCACCTGCGGACGCTTACCCCAATTGCAGCCCTCACCCGCACAGCAGTCCATCTTCACCACCGTGTCAGCGGCGCCCGTGCATCCCGCCCCGCCGCGGCAGCCACCATCCGCCCAGCCGCCCACAAAACCGCCCGAGGCAGCCGTTGCACGTGCGGCTTGCACCGCCGTGGCAGCTGACACCCGTTCAGGCCACCCGCCCAGCTGCCCCCCTCGACCACCGTGGCAGCGGCGCCTGTGCACTCCGCACAGCCGCGGCAGCCACCACGCGCCGAGCACCACCCGCCAAGCCGCCCACAAAAACCACGGCGGCAGCCGTCGCCCGTGCAGCTTGCACCGCCGCGGCATTTGCCACCCGACCAGGCCACCCGCCCAGCCAACGTCCTCCACCACCGTGGCAGTGGCCCGTGCATCTCGCACGCACTTTCGCGGCAGCCACTCCGAGCCCACCGCGCACCGACGCCACGGTGAAAGCGGCGCCCGCGACGATAGCGCCGCCGCGGCGGCTGCCGCACGTCCTGCTGCCCCCGAGCAGCACATTGGCAGTCGCCACCCACCAGACCCCCGACCGACACCAACGCGCCACCACTCGTCCAGCCACCCACCATCACCACCGAGGCAGCCGTCACCCACCCGCACCGCCGCGGCAGCTGCCGTCCGCCCAGGCCATCCGCCCAGGCGTCAGTGACGCCCGCGCCTTCACAGCAGCTGCCGCCCGTCCAGTCGCCCAACAAAAGCACCGTGGCAGCCGCTGCTAGCGGCCCCCCGTGCATCAGGACCGCCGCGGAAGTCGCCGCACACTTGTTGTCCACCACCACCATGGCGACGGCATATCGGACATACAGGGACATACAAGGACATACAATGACACACAAGCAAACACAGGAAGTAGCAAGAAAGCAATGATCATTGAACACTGTCACGCACTGCCACTCTCATCCTCATCCCCGCTCTGCCGACCATCCCCACTCTCACCCGAGCCACTACAATCTTCAATCCCACCATCGCCATCTTCCTCGGCCTCCTCGTCCTCATACTCCCCCTCCTCATCCTCTCCCTCCTCCTCCTCTCCCTCCTCCTCCTCGCCCTCCTCCTCCTCGCCCTCCTCCTCCTCGCCCTCCTCCTCCTCGCCCTCCTCCTCCTCGCCCTCCTCCTCCTCGCCCTCCTTCTCCTCGTCCTCCTCCTCCTCCTCCTCCTCCTCCTCACCTACACTACCCTCCCCCTCAGCCTCTTCACTGGGGGCCCCCCCGTCATCACCCTCCTCCATCTCCCAGGACGCGTCACTTCCTTCACCCTCTTCCTCCTCCACGATCTGCAGGTCCTCATCACTTTCCCGCTCCATCTTGACCTTTACTCCAGGCACACTGTCGCGCATCGGCTCAGTCGACATCAGCCGCTGCATGCGCAGCTCGTCCCGCGACTTCGGCGCGACCGTGACAGACGGCGGCGTCACGAGCACGACCTCGTCGTCTGACGTGAAGTCCGACTCCTCCTCAATTGTGGAGTCGCACAGGTGCCGCAGGGTCTCCTTCTGCTTGTCCTCGTCGCCGTTGAACTTCCGCTTGGCACCCCGCCGAGCGGCAAACGTTCGGGTCCCCAAGGTCACTTCCGGGTCCTTCAGCGAAGCGCAGTCGTCCTCGTCCACGTCCGTCTTAAAAAGCCGTACCCATACACAGTCCGGCGAGCGCGCAGACTCGTAGAGAGCCGCCAGCTCCTCGCAGAAAATGGCACGGTGAGACGGGGTCAGGCCGCCAAACACCTTCTGCTTCCCGTCCCTACCCAGCGACCACAGCAGTAGCTGGGCGCGCACCTGCACCCATAAAACAGGAAAAGCGACAACACAGCACACACCAACCGTATACATCCACGACACGGAAGAAGCGACAGAGCACGAGCCAACCACACAGTACCATGTGTCAGGCCGAGATCGGAGGTAGGAACTGGCACTGCGTGACAGCGACTCACAATGAATCGCAGAGAGATACAGTACGATGGAGTGCGGTACAAAAGATATAGTACCCGGCACAGCACAATGTAGTGCGATGCAAAGAGATGCGCTAACCTATAAAACAGCGCAGACGAATGCAACAACTTACCTTGGCGAGAATGATGGCCAGTTGACAGAGCCGCAACCGCAGCACTACGCGTCCCTTATGGATCGCCGCTGTCTTCGCGTTGTCAACGTCGAGGTTGCGGATGAACTCAGCTGCAATCTGATACAGCGCCAGGCGACCCTTCTTTGTCTTCAGGTACCGCCTGCCACGCAGCCACCACCGCGCCGCCTTCGCCCGGGTATCCTGGGCACGCGCCTTGGCACGGGCTTCCTCGCCCTCGCCCCGCACCCCGTCCTCTCCTTCATCCTCTTCGTCCGGTGGCGTAAACCCGGCTGAGTCGTGGAACTTGGCATGGAACTGCCACCGATGGATGATCCAGCGCGTGAGCGCGCCGTAGACGGCCGACCGCGCCATCCCACAGAGCCCGAGGAGGTCATTTACCCGCCTCTTGCTCCCCGACCCACCTTCCTTCGGCTTCCCCTTGTGCTTCCGGGGCACCGTCTCGGCCACAGTGTGGCGCAACTCCTTTGCCCGCTCCAGGCTGGCGGGGGCCGCCGCCATGATGGACGCCAGATACATGGCGTCGGCATCTTCAGCACAGAGGAAGACGTCGTCAGCGTCCTCGGGCGCCGCCATCCCGTGGTTGACGCGGGCGCTGACCTCCGCCCGAACTGCGACGGCAAGGTCGATCCCCTCCTTCTCGTCCGGGTGCCGTGCCGGCCCCTTGCCCTTCTTCGACTGGCGAGGCTTCTTGTGCATGGGGGGGTTGGCCTTGTCCGCGTCGCCGTCGGCGGGGTCCTCGACGGGGTGCCCAGGAACTGGGCTTGCAGGTAAGAGCGCTGCTGCGGTAGGCGCGCGGCGCTTGCCAACCACTGCACCGGGTGGTCCTCGGACCAGAGCCCCCCCCTTCTTCATCGCACGCACTACAGCAGGCACCCGCGCTTTAAAAGCGCGCACAGGGGCGCGTGCCGTCGTCGACGCGGCCGCGGCAGCCCCCGCACCACCCGCAGATGCAGCCGGGACTGGCAGAGTGCGGTGCTGTGCCGGGCGCCCGACAACCACAGGAGGTACAGCGACAGCTGGGGACTTGCCTGCGCGAGGCATGCCACCCGCTGGCCCCCCCGCCCTCGCCCCACCAGCCTTGGCCGCGCCGCCCACCTTGCCCTGCACAGACGTCTTGCGCCGTACTGCAGGGGCTGTGGCGCTGGCCGGGCGGGTGCTCCGCTTCTGTTGCGCCGCCGCCTCGGCGGCTGCGGCGTCCTCCGAGTCGCTTCTGGACCGCCCGCTGGCGGATGTCGACGGCGACTTCGGCGGCGGTGGCTTCTTCCGCTTCTTTTGCAGCTTCTTTGCAGGTACAACCGCCTTTGCCGGCCTCTTGGGGGCCTTTGCCATGCTAGCCGCCGCCCTCAATGGAGGGCCCGCGGTGCCCTCCGCCTCTTTGGGAAGAGCCGACTTCTTGGGCGCTTTCGGACGAGGGGCAGGCGCAGGCGCGGCATCCTCCGCACGTCCCTGGGGCGGGGGGGATCAGGAAAGATGAGAGGGGTGGGGATTGGAGATCGAAGGAGGGGGGGGGGGGGGAGGTGGGGCGGGGGCGATGGGGGGGGAGGAGGGCGTCAAGACAGTGCTTGAGAGGCTGCAGGTAAGGATCCGGAACATACAGTATCATACAACGTGAAATACAGGACTGTACAACCAGCAGCACACAAATACAACACACGACAAGGACCGGGTCGTGGCGTTGCGCGATGTGGACTCCGACGCTACATACCTGTTGCGTCGTCTTCGCCACCGCCTTCGCCGGTCGGGGAGGCGCTTCCGCAGGTGTCTGTTCATCCGTGTCAGCTGGTGCCTGTTTCTCCGTGCTCGCCTGAGAAAGTACCATGGCGAGGGGATCAAGCAGGACGCGGGGGGGGGGGGGGGGGGGGGAACGTTCGAGAGGGGCGGTCGGCGGACGGTGGACAGCCAAAGTCTTACGGAAGACGGGAGAGAGAGTAGGGTCAGTCCCCTGAATACATACAAACATACAACACATTACACGCAACACAGCGCATTGCGTGGGCCTGCACCTGACGGGGCAGTATCGCCAAGCACACCACAGCAAGCAGAACAAAATTGTAAACGTACCTGTTGGTTCTGTTTCGCCACCGCTTTTGGCGGACTGCGCACGGATACAGGCTTGGCTCTACGGCGTGGAGTGAAAGCTGCAACCGCCATCGCGGATGCGACCGCCTTTGCAGCCCGGCGCGCAGGCGCGACTGGCTTCTTTACCGCAGACTTCTGTTGAGAAGGGACGAAAGACAGGGAGGGTGATGAACGACATTCCAAAGAACCAGAAGCAACGTGAAACAGTGGCGGGGAGCAGGGTTGGCTGGCAAGTCAGCACATAATTTCCCTCCAGCGAGCAGGGTCACGCGCACCATAACTGCACAACATGTCCAAGACAAGCAAAAAGCATGGAGTGGTGCAGTTGTCGAGGCGTACCAGTTGCTTCCCTTTGCCCGCGGCCTTCCGCCGCATCGGTGGCTTTCGACCACCTGTTTTCTTGGTCTGCTACGCCCTGGACATGGAGGCCAGTGAAAACAACGAGGCGATCATGCGCGTGAGTGACGGTTAGTACGTGATACAACATCTGCATCCAGGATTGGAACTGGCGCGTCGCGAGTTGCACAGAGATACAATGAGAGGTGGTGAAAGGCAATCCCGTACAATGTGACACGGTCAGACACAACAGAATCCAACAAACACAACGCAGTACACAATCTGTCCATACCTTCACCGTGGCAGCCGACCTCAACCGTTGTCGCGGGCTTACGGTCCGCTTCTCAGCGGCTGTTGGCGTTGGTACAGGGGCGCCGTCCCCCACTGAGTCTCCCACAACGGTATCAGCAGGCACAACGCCGGGACCGTCTCCATCGCGGGGTGCCGTATCTGCTGCAGCGCCTCCGGCGTCACCAATAACGCCGCCTGTGCCGTCATCGGTCACTTCCCCAGCGTCGGTTCCACCGCCACCGCCCTGGTTAAGCGGCAGCGTCAGCGCGCTGGCCGCGTGCGCCGCGCGCAACGCGTCGGTTGCCCCTTCCGGGGTGAGGGTCGTCTGCCTCATCCCGGCGTCACTACCCTCAGTGTCCGTGAAGGGATGACCCGGCGGCCACGCAGTAGTTGCGACTGTCGACAGGAGGGGCGTCGTCACAGTGGGCGTCACCACCGGCAAGTCAGCGCCGTCGCCGGCGCCGCAGGACTGGTCGAAGAGGCGACTGGCCGCCAAAGTGGCTGCCGCCTCCAGCCGCACGGCCTCCGACTCGATCGGCGCGGAAGGCGCGGCCGACCTCGTCGCCGCTGCCCCACTCGGTGTCGCCGTGGGCGTTGTCGCCGGGGCGAGCACGGCCCCTGGCGCGGCCGCCGTGGTAGCCGCCGCACATACCGGCGCGGTGGGCGGGGACGCCGCCGTCCGGGTGGGGGTGGCGGGCCCGGCCACCGTGCTTGCCGCCGCCAGGAGAGGCGCCGTTGACGCCTCCGCCGCGGTACCCGCCGCACAGACCGGCGCTGTGGGCGGGGACGCCGCCGTCCCGGTCGGGGTGGCGGGCGGGGTGGCGGGCGTGGCCGCCGTGACTGCAACCGCCGACCTGATCGTTGCGGTGGGCGCGGCCGCCGAGGTTGCCACCGCCGACCCGATCGGTGCGGCGGGCGCGGCCGCCGAAGTTGCCGCCGCCGTCTGGACCGGGGTGGCGGGCGCGGCCGCCGCGGTATCCGCTGCGCAGACCGGCGAGGTGTGCGGGGACGCCGCCGTCCGGGTCGGCGTGGCGGGCGCGGCCGCCGTGCTTGCCGCGGCCAGGAGACGCGCCGTGGGCGCAGCCGCCGCGGTACCCGCCGCACAGACCGGCGCTGTGGGCGGGGACGCCGCCGTCCGATCGGTGCGGCGGGCGCGGCCGCTGAAGTTGCCGCCGCCGTCTGGACCGGGGTGGCGGGCGCGGCCGCCGCGGTATCCGCCTCGCAGACCGGCGCGGTCAGCGGGGACGACG
>CM020619.1:2471000-2512066 GCA_009829735.1 Pyropia yezoensis
ATACATCCACGACACGGAAGAAGCGACAGAGCACGAGCCAACCACACAGTACCATGTGTCAGGCCGAGATCGGAGGTAGGAACTGGCACTGCGTGACAGCGACTCACAATGAATCGCAGAGAGATACAGTACGATGGAGTGCGGTACAAAAGATATAGTACCCGGCACAGCACAATGTAGTGCGATGCAAAGAGATGCGCTAACCTATAAAACAGCGCAGACGAATGCAACAACTTACCTTGGCGAGAATGATGGCCAGTTGACAGAGCCGCAACCGCAGCACTACGCGTCCCTTATGGATCGCCGCTGTCTTCGCGTTGTCAACGTCGAGGTTGCGGATGAACTCAGCTGCAATCTGATACAGCGCCAGGCGACCCTTCTTTGTCTTCAGGTACCGCCTGCCACGCAGCCACCACCGCGCCGCCTTCGCCCGGGTATCCTGGGCACGCGCCTTGGCACGGGCTTCCTCGCCCTCGCCCCGCACCCCGTCCTCTCCTTCATCCTCTTCGTCCGGTGGCGTAAACCCGGCTGAGTCGTAGAACTTGGCATGGAACTGCCACCGATGGATGATCCAGCGCGTGAGCGCGCCGTAGACGGCCGACCGCGCCATCCCACAGAGCCCGAGGAGGTCATTTACCCGCCTCTTGCTCCCCGACCCACCTTCCTTCGGCTTCCCCTTGTGCTTCCGGGGCACCGTCTCGGCCACAGTGTGGCGCAACTCCTTTGCCCGCTCCAGGCTGGCGGGGGCCGCCGCCATGATGGACGCCAGATACATGGCGTCGGCATCTTCAGCACAGAGGAAGACGTCGTCAGCGTCCTCGGGCGCCGCCATCCCGTGGTTGACGCGGGCGCTGACCTCCGCCCGAACTGCGACGGCAAGGTCGATCCCCTCCTTCTCGTCCGGGTGCCGTGCCGGCCCCTTGCCCTTCTTCGACTGGCGAGGCTTCTTGTGCATGGGGGGGTTGGCCTTGTCCGCGTCGCCGTCGGCGGGGTCCTCGACGGGGTGCCCAGGAACTGGGCTTGCAGGTAAGAGCGCTGCTGCGGTAGGCGCGCGGCGCTTGCCAACCACTGCACCGGGTGGTCCTCGGACCAGAGCCCCCCCCTTCTTCATCGCACGCACTACAGCAGGCACCCGCGCTTTAAAAGCGCGCACAGGGGCGCGTGCCGTCGTCGACGCGGCCGCGGCAGCCCCGCACCACCCGCAGATGCAGCCGGGACTGGCAGAGTGCGGTGCTGTGCCGGGCGCCCGACAACCACAGGAGGTACAGCGACAGCTGGGGACTTGCCTGCGCGAGGCATGCCACCCGCTGGCCCCCCCGCCCTCGCCCCACCAGCCTTGGCCGCGCCGCCCACCTTGCCCTGCACAGACGTCTTGCGCCGTACTGCAGGGGCTGTGGCGCTGGCCGGGCGGGTGCTCCGCTTCTGTTGCGCCGCCGCCTCGGCGGCTGCGGCGTCCTCCGAGTCGCTTCTGGACCGCCCGCTGGCGGATGTCGACGGCGACTTCGGCGGCGGTGGCTTCTTCCGCTCTTTTGCAGCTTCTTTGCAGGTACAACCGCCTTTGCCGGCCTCTTGGGGGCCTTTGCCATGCTAGCCGCCGCCCTCAATGGAGGGCCCGCGGTGCCCTCCGCCTCTTTGGGAAGAGCCGACTTCTTGGGCGCTTTCGGACGAGGGGCAGGCGCAGGCGCGGCATCCTCCGCACGTCCCTGGGGCGGGGGGATCAGGAAAGATGAGAGGGTGGGGATTGGAGATCGAAGGAGGGGGGGGGGGGGAGGTGGGGCGGGGGCGATGGGGGGGGAGGAGGGCGTCAAGACAGTGCTTGAGAGGCTGCAGGTAAGGATCCGGAACATACAGTATCATACAACGTGAAATACAGGACTGTACAACCAGCAGCACACAAATACAACACACGACAAGGACCGGGTCGTGGCGTTGCGCGATGTGGACTCCGACGCTACATACCTGTTGCGTCGTCTTCGCCACCGCCTTCGCCGGTCGGGGAGGCGCTTCCGCAGGTGTCTGTTCATCCGTGTCAGCTGGTGCCTGTTTCTCCGTGCTCGCCTGAGAAAGTACCATGGCGAGGGGATCAAGCAGGACGCGGGGGGGGGGGGGGGGGGGAACGTTCGAGAGGGGCGGTCGGCGGACGGTGGACAGCCAAAGTCTTACGGAAGACGGGAGAGAGAGTAGGGTCAGTCCCCTGAATACATACAAACATACAACACATTACACGCAACACAGCGCATTGCGTGGCCTGCACCTGACGGGGCAGTATCGCCAAGCACACCACAGCAAGCAGAACAAAATTGTAAACGTACCTGTTGGTTCTGTTTCGCCACCGCTTTTGGCGGACTGCGCACGGATACAGGCTTGGCTCTACGGCGTGGAGTGAAAGCTGCAACCGCCATCGCGGATGCGACCGCCTTTGCAGCCCGGCGCGCAGGCGCGACTGGCTTCTTTACCGCAGACTTCTGTTGAGAAGGGACGAAAGACAGGGAGGGTGATGAACGACATTCCAAAGAACCAGAAGCAACGTGAAACAGTGGCGGGGAGCAGGGTTGGCTGGCAAGTCAGCACATAATTTCCCTCCAGCGAGCAGGGTCACGCGCACCATAACTGCACAACATGTCCAAGACAAGCAAAAAGCATGGAGTGGTGCAGTTGTCGAGGCGTACCAGTTGCTTCCCTTTGCCCGCGGCCTTCCGCCGCATCGGTGGCTTTCGACCACCTGTTTTCTTGGTCTGCTACGCCCTGGACATGGAGGCCAGTGAAAACAACGAGGCGATCATGCGCGTGAGTGACGGTTAGTACGTGATACAACATCTGCATCCAGGATTGGAACTGGCGCGTCGCGAGTTGCACAGAGATACAATGAGAGGTGGTGAAAGGCAATCCCGTACAATGTGACACGGTCAGACACAACAGAATCCAACAAACACAACGCAGTACACAATCTGTCCATACCTTCACCGTGGCAGCCGACCTCAACCGTTGTCGCGGGCTTACGGTCCGCTTCTCAGCGGCTGTTGGCGTTGGTACAGGGGCGCCGTCCCCCACTGAGTCTCCCACAACGGTATCAGCAGGCACAACGCCGGGACCGTCTCCATCGCGGGGTGCCGTATCTGCTGCAGCGCCTCCGGCGTCACCAATAACGCCGCCTGTGCCGTCATCGGTCACTTCCCCAGCGTCGGTTCCACCGCCACCGCCCTGGTTAAGCGGCAGCGTCAGCGCGCTGGCCGCGTGCGCCGCGCGCAACGCGTCGGTTGCCCCTTCCGGGGTGAGGGTCGTCTGCCTCATCCCGGCGTCACTACCCTCAGTGTCCGTGAAGGGATGACCCGGCGGCCACGCAGTAGTTGCGACTGTCGACAGGAGGGGCGTCGTCACAGTGGGCGTCACCACCGGCAAGTCAGCGCCGTCGCCGGCGCCGCAGGACTGGTCGAAGAGGCGACTGGCCGCCAAAGTGGCTGCCGCCTCCAGCCGCACGGCCTCCGACTCGATCGGCGCGGAAGGCGCGGCCGACCTCGTCGCCGCTGCCCCACTCGGTGTCGCCGTGGGCGTTGTCGCCGGGGCGAGCACGGCCCCTGGCGCGGCCGCCGTGGTAGCCGCCGCACATACCGGCGCGGTGGGCGGGGACGCCGCCGTCCGGGTGGGGGTGGCGGGCCCGGCCACCGTGCTTGCCGCCGCCAGGAGAGGCGCCGTTGACGCCTCCGCCGCGGTACCCGCCGCACAGACCGGCGCTGTGGGCGGGGACGCCGCCGTCCCGGTCGGGGTGGCGGGCGGGGTGGCGGGCGTGGCCGCCGTGACTGCAACCGCCGACCTGATCGTTGCGGTGGGCGCGGCCGCCGAGGTTGCCACCGCCGACCCGATCGGTGCGGCGGGCGCGGCCGCCGAAGTTGCCGCCGCCGTCTGGACCGGGGTGGCGGGCGCGGCCGCCGCGGTATCCGCTGCGCAGACCGGCGAGGTGTGCGGGGACGCCGCCGTCCGGGTCGGCGTGGCGGGCGCGGCCGCCGTGCTTGCCGCGGCCAGGAGACGCGCCGTGGGCGCAGCCGCCGCGGTACCCGCCGCACAGACCGGCGCTGTGGGCGGGGACGCCGCCGTCCCGATCGGTGCGGCGGGCGCGGCCGCTGAAGTTGCCGCCGCCGTCTGGACCGGGGTGGCGGGCGCGGCCGCCGCGGTATCCGCCTCGCAGACCGGCGCGGTCAGCGGGGACGACGCCGTCCGGGTCGGTGTGGCGGGCGCGGCCGCCGTGGCCGGTAGTGCCCCGGCCCCCGGGCCCGCGCATAAAGCATCGTTGTCCGTTGTGTCCGTGGGGGGGGGGCGCGTGTGGGCGGCTTGTCGTTGGGGCAGTATCGGCGTAGTTGTCGCAGGGGGCTGATTGGTGCGCGTGGGGTGGGGGAGTGGGGGGGTGGAAGGGGGGGGGGGGGGGGGGATGCCATCACGTGAGTGTGTATAGCAGGCTCTCGAACAGCAAGTACGTGCGCTTCACCACAGGTACAGGCGCTTGAGCTGTGGGATCGGCGCCCGGCACGGTACACGCAAGGACGAAGGCCCGCTGTCTGGGCCTGTATCGGCGTGTGACTCCTTCGAGGGCCAGCAACCTGCTGTTGTGCCCTGTGTTGCACCGGCCAGGTATGGGGCCACCCTGCGACGCCTTGCAGGGGTGAACTCGCTGTATGCTCCTCAGTGGCTGTTGGGGAGGGTGGCTGTGGGGTGCATTGCAAGGTCAGTGGGAGGTCCGAAGGGGTGTGTGCCAGGTGGGGCGGGGGGGGGGGGGGGGGGGGGGGGGGGGGGGAGCAGGGAGGCGCCGGGGAGGGCAGGGGGGAGGGGTTGGTGCCCGCAGCTATTGTGTCCACAAATAGGTGTATGCGGGGCCAGTTCGTGGTGGCGGATTGCAGTGATTGGTCGGACGAGCGAATATAACGTGGAGCTTGCTCGACCGGGTGTCCCGATCAGATTCTCTGCGGTCACAGCTCCAAAATGAGACACGTACTTACAAAACGTTTTTTTTGATTAACGACATGTAACAACTATATAAAGGACTGTAAGGTATTGACTTCGTCTATGTCTTTAAGTGCGGTGAACTCACGGTGGATAGGGACTCTTGGAGCCCGTTTACGTATCGACCAACCAGAACAAGACGTGTGCATACTTTGCAGGACAAAATCCGTATTTCTTCAGACTTCACGAACACATTCACACTCCCACGGCACTTGAATGATACATGCTGCTCCTTATCCCTACTTGGAAGCTCCGTAGTCCTGCGTGTACGGTGGGGTATTTCTGCCAACAACCGTGATGAAGTAAATAGAGGAGGGGAGATTGTGCCATGAGAGATGCTGTGTATCTCCTTGTGCACGATCTGCGGTGGGGCCGGCGCACCATGCTCGCCACACACAGCAATTCTGCTCACTGCAAAGCGTGTCCACAGGTGCGGAGCGCGGGTGTGACGAGAGCTGGTTGCCAAACTGGGGTGAGCTCGTTGTCGGACTGCCCCATTGTCCTGCACTCCGTCGACCGATCACGGATATTGCTCGCGAGCGAGAGGATTGATCCTCAACCCCGGACTCGGCGGCTGGAACGGCGTGTGCCCTCTATGCCTGGGGCGTGCGTGTTTCCGTCGTCCGTGTGTACCTTGGCGTGGGTGTTCACCGGGGTCATCGCTATTTTCGTTGGCGAAGCCACGTGGTTCATCTGAGTTGCAGTGCGTTGCACTTGGCAATGCACGGAGATGCAATGTGCTACACAACGGCGGTGACCAACTGTGATGATCGATTGTCCTGTGTTCGACTGCGGGGAGCAGTTTGTGTACTCAATTTTATTGGGTCGCCACCTGCGGAGGCGCCATGCCCTTGATGGGCGACGTCCCGTCGACGATCCCGGAAATGCTCGTGGAGAAGGCTGCGGTGATGCCGATCCTGTTGGAGGCGCAGCAGGCGGGGGCGATACAGTCGGTGGCGGTGGTGAAGATGCTGGTACTGTGGCTGGAGGTGGTATGGGCGGAGAGGATGGAGGCCCTCACCCTAACGATCTAGGAGACGACTGTGCAAGCTCGGTCGGGACAAGTGACGGTGAGAGCAGTGACTCGGATGGATTCATGGACGAGGATCGCAGTGAGCCTGGTGACATGACGGACGAGGATGGGGTACTACCAAGCGATGACACTGGTTCAACTGTCGCAGAGGACGCGTGTGCTGCGACGTGTAAATCCATGCGAATGGGGGCAGAAGGCGAGTCGAGCGAGCCCGCGGACGACGTGGAGGATCACGCCTTGTCCAAGTTGTACTCCCTTGCCGCTCGTCATCATCCGGGGGAAGTGGATATTGGAGCAGGCGACCTTGGGACCTCGTTGTGCGGGCAAGTGTGGGACTACTACAGCGCACTGCCGTGCGCCAGCAACTCCGTGTATCACCCTGCAACGTTTGCTTCATCCCACACGCACGTGTCTGCATTTAGGTCTCCTGCAACGAGACAGTTCTTATTCCACGTTTGTACGTCTGGTGGCACTGGTGTGTCCAAGGGTGAGGTCGCCCGGCTCTATCGCCTTTGTCGACGGGTCGAAGACGGGACCGGCTCAACTACCAGACCCATCAAGGACGCCTTCAAGTCTCCAACCGCCATCAAGGAGGCTGTTCAGAAGGAGAAGAAGCGACTGTTGCAGTCGCTTGGATGGAAGGAGGCCGACGCTCCTACCGTGCTTGGACCACAGCGGATCATCTTCCGCAGTGGCATGGCGGAGGTCATGAAGGCAGTCGCCTCGGCACCAGTTGTTCGTTGGGAGCGTGGAGGTGGTACCTGCAACTGTCGCGAGGGTGTGCGCTACGACCGACCCAACTGTGATACAAGCAAAGACAGTGTGTTGCAAGGCGACCCAAGCAATGTCGAGAGTCCGCGGGTTGAAAGAGGTTGCCGCGATTGCACTCCTGAACTCGACGAGTGTGGCCAGCCGCGGCTTTCACCGATGCAGAACGACGACGTGTTACGTGACTGCTTCGATGGGAAAGCGTACGAGGCCCAGAGAGCCGATGTGCTCAAAGTTCTCGGCATGGGAGCGCTCATGTTGGCCTTGGCTCTTTACTCGGACGGTACTGTCGTGACCACCTCTGGAGGTAAGACATGCTACTTGCCACCTTTGGCGAATATTGGGTTTATTCTGGAGTATGTGGCGCCACAGCTCCGTCAGCGTTGCGTTGATACGTATGTGCGTCGCCTTGTATTGTAGAGGTGTTGCATCGACTTGCATTTTGTTGTATCTTGTTGCGTTGCGCGATGTGTACCATACTGACATCGTGTCCGCATATTTGGCCACCACCATGCCTTTCCACAGGTGTGTCTGCTTACCCGATAAGAATGAGGATTATGAACTTGTTGTCGCGTGTGCCTGTTTGGGTGACTGTGGCTTATGTTCCACAGGTGTGGGCAGACTTCCAGAAATGCTCGGCATCCAACGCCGCTGCAGCGCGTGCGCAGGTGTTGCAGCACACGCTCAACCTGGCCTTTGGCGACCTTATGCGTGCGAGTCACTTCGGCGTTGCAGTTACCATGCTGGACGGTACGCAAGGCATTGTATCGCCTCGCGTCGTACTGTATGTCAGTGATCAGCCTGAGGAACGAGACATTGTGTGTCTGAAGAGGCACGGTACGGCCTTTAGCTGTACACCTTGTATGGCTCCCTTAAGCAGCTGTGGTCGTCGGCCGAGTGTGCCACATAAGCAGCGCAACGTGTTGAAGATGGTGGGCAAGCAACTCAAGGGAGCTCGGATGAGAGGGTCCTATGGTGCGGGTGTCGTGATTGATGCAATGGAGATGAAGTATAGTATCCACTGCATCGTACCTGCACTGGCAGCTTGGGCGGGTCTGGGCTCCGGGTGTCTTCTGCTCTACAAAATATTTGGATTCGACCGCCTGCATGTACGTTTACCATTTCGTTTATGTTTGTGTGGGTGGTGTGCTGTTGTTGATTGTATGTCGCTGTATGTCGCTGTCTTCCGTACGAGGTAACTGTATATGTTTGTCATTCCCTGTATGTTCTTGCCACTTACTAATCATGTACGTGACGAGACAGACGTCCCACCGCAATGCACTCTTTGTTATGGCCTGGTCGTCTCGTTCGCCAGGTGATCGATCTTGGTATCTGTCGGGATCTGACAAAGGGCGTGTACAACTACGCGAAGGCGACTGCACGACAGGGACTTCTCCTCCATGGGACAGACACCGAGTCGATACGTCACGCTAACAAGCGGTTCCGTTTCGCGTGCCGCACCCATCACGTCCCCTCTGTGGCCCCCGGCTACTTCATTAAGCCGGGTGTGTTGCAAGCCACGCTGAAAGGAAAGGAGCACCGCGACGCTGTGCATTTCCTGCCTTTTGCGGTTGCAGGCTTGTTTGGGCGTGGTGCGCCCGGTCGTCGATTCCATGGGATATTGACATGGAGCATCTGTGAGCTGGCGGCGCTGCTCAGGGACTTCTTCGATCCGCGTGCGAAGACGTGGCGCGATGCCAAGGACCTGTGCGAGCGGTTTTCAGATTGGGTTGAGAATGACTTCCACGAGCTGTTTGGCGAGACCAACACGAGCAAGGTGCATCGCACTGTATCTCATCTCAAAGATGAGTTCTTGTTGCGCGCGAGTGTGATTGACGGCAACACCGGCGCAAACGAGGCGCTGCATAAATACGTGAAGCGGGCCTTCCAGCTCACCAACAAGAACCGCGGACATGCGGCGCTACAGATGGTGTTGGCTGAGCAGATATCGACCCTCATCTCGCCTTTGGAGGCGGAGCAGAAAGCAGTCAGGCGGGAGGGCAACCGGCGCAGGCGGGTAAGGACACGCGGCAGACCGTGCTCAGCTGGTGACCTCGCTGTTGATCTAAGCATGCATAAGCTCTGCGACGCATTGCAATGTGATGCATCTGACTGTGTCGTCTTGCAGTCCGGTGCGTGGCTCTCGGAGGAGGTGCCGCGAAAGGCGGACGGACGTCGGTCGACTTTATGGGCGACAGCCAATCTCAAGGGCCGTCCATGGTTTGACTGGGTGATCTACCGGGCGTCCGACGGCTCGGAGCGATACGGACGAGCCCGTGTCTTGGTGGTGAGCCTGAACGGGTCGGTCCGCAGAACTGTGGTCGTCGAGCGCGCAGAAGCAACAACTGCAGTACCGGACTGCCCTTTTTCTGCCTATGGGTGCACCCGGCTGCGTTGGGTTCATCAGCAGGGTTGTACTGAGGCAGACCTTGAAGCCATTGATTTGAGTGCCATTACGAGGGTGCTCTGTGTTGAGCTCGACTGGGACGATTGGGTGACGCGGAACGGCCTCATCGACTTTCCCACAACGCACCCGATTGATGCACGTGACCTCCACCAGCGACGCTTCTTCATCAATGCATTTGCTTCTTAGGCTGCTTTGTCGTCCGTGTCTTTCAATGTCTTGCTCTGCAATCCTCTGTATACACATAGCATTTGATTGCAACTCGGGAATACTTCCATTCTGTCTTTTCCATACTGTCATTGTGCACCTCGGGAGTATGTTCTCTGGTGCTTGCTTGTATGGCCATGTATCGACTTGAATGTTTCTCTCTGAAGCGACTATGAGCGATTGTGCCAAGTGGAAGTGTGTATGTTGAGCGTCTTGCTCCCGTCGTCATTTTTCCTCACGTTCCATGAGCTGATTTGATGAATCAAGGGCCCTTCTTGGAAAGGGGGTCGACATGGGCAAGTGAGAGGGCTGGAGGGCGGGTAGGACGGTGGGTCGGACAGCATCCGCAGCTGCGACTGACCATGATTTGAAGGGTCAGACAAAGATTCCGGGAAAGAGGGGTGGGGATGGCTCAGGACGTAGCAAGGAGAGGCCATCGAGTAAAATCTTCAATCATGGTCGGGTGAGCTCACAGGCTCTTGTTCTCCGCGACTGCACCAAGTCGATAGTCCTCCGACTTGGGCAAAGAAACGACCGTATCCCTCACCAAGGATGATTCTCGGGAGGTGCATTGTGTGGGAATGTGAGAGACGTGCGAGCCGGGAACCGGATCATCGCTTATGGAGGGTCGTGGTGCGATTTGGGACACGCTGGGTCCAGAATCAGCTCACTGGCGTCGGTAGATGCGCAACTGAGCATGTTCAGGAGGGGGTGTCAAAAAGTAGCCTCCGTGAATGGAGGCTCGGGCGAGGCTGTGTGGTCAGTCAGATGTCGTGAAACGTCCGGACCGCGCGCGATCGAAAGAATTGGTGGACTCTTCTGTGATGTATTTTAAACGAAGATGACACTGGCGGCCGGGCGCGTACGCGTGAAGAACGAAAGGTCGATGCTCCGTCGTCCGCGACTCGACCAGCTTGTCCGATGCGACTGTCGGAGTCGCGATGGCCAGTGTGTGAGGAGCGGTGGTGTGCATGAGGGATCTGTGTTGCAGCAAAATACAAGACGATGCGGCGATACACAAGTCATGACATGTATTGCAGTGGTGCTCTTTTTTGATCGGTGGACGGTCTTCGCGTGATGTTGCAGTACGTTGCAGTAAAAACGTGTGAAATACAACGCCATGCAGTGTTTGTGATTGAGTTGCATGTGGTTCCGGTCGCCGACGATGAGCCGCCTGGAACGGCATGGAGCACACGTCTCAGCGAGCCCTCCATTAGCGTTGCGCCCCCTTTGCCTGACCTCATCGCCGCGTCGTCAACCATGATCTCCAGGTCCGCGTTTCCGAGGTTTTGTTGCTGCATGGCCTGCAGTGCGAGCGCGCGCTTGTCCTTCACAGGGGCCCACACCTTACCCTTGATGCCCAGCACACGCAGGACCAGGCGGAGCTCCATGGATGACCGACGCCCGAGGTAGAGCTCAGCCAGGGCGAGGTCAAAGCCAGTGTGACCAGATGGCCCCACCGGCGACGATGGGCTCGGCGCTCGCTCCAATCCAAGGAACCCCGAGCGGCGAGACGCACGCGGTGACGTAGCAGCATCTTGGCTGTCGCTCCCAGGTTCAAAAATAGAGAAAGGCCCAGGATGACTAGGGGAGGAGGAAGCGGTAGGTAGGAGTGGGGGAGTTGGCGGGGCTGAAAGAAGTGGGGGGCTGGCCGGGGCATGAAGAGGAGGGGGGTCGGCCGGGGCTGAGAGCTGCCCGAATGCAGCTCGGTCAGACGTGCCTCCTCGTTCCATAGCTCGTCCAACAGGTGAATGGGGCAGGACGGAAAGAAAGGCGGGGGTAAAGGGGAGGCGCTTGGATAGCGGCCACAGGGGCAGAGAGACGCGCGCAAACGCGGAGGGCAAAGCTGCCGGCGCCCTGGGCGGCGGCAGTGGCGGACTGCGGCCGCGCTCGCACCTGGCCGCCTGCAGCGGTAGCGATCTGCGGCGGTGTCACAGGGGGGGGTTCGCTCGCGTGTGCGGTCTGCATCGATAGAGGTGTTAAAAGGCCCCACGTTGGACCGTCGTCGCTGGAACGTGTGTGCAAAAAATACCTGGAGATTGCTCTCTTCCTCTTTGTTCGGGTGCACTGGCGTGTTCGAGAGTGGTCGGAAAAACACAGTGTTTTTCCGACCACTCTCCAGGCGTGTCTGCGTGTGTCTACAACTCCATTTAATTCGTTTGTGTCTGGATAATTTTGTTTTGCCCCAAAACGTGCTTCCGAGGTGTGCTCCCGGCACGCCTGTGGGTCCGACCAATGGGAGGGCTCCCTGCCTGTGCTTTGTGTCTGAGACACTTCCCGGCGCTGCCGTGAAGATGGGCCTTGAGTGAGAGAGCCAACAAGGCGCACTGCTCGCTCGCTGGCGGCAGCCGCGGCGGACACCGAAGGCACTCGCATGCTGGAGCTGAAGGCTTCCCACCGCGGCCGGGGTTCCAGCATCGTCGCCAACATGTACAACTGACTGATTAGCTGGATGAACCGAGTCATTCACGGGTTGCCCGAATGACCGACCGATCATCCAGCGTTTCTTCCAAATGATAAACCTCTTGATATGTAACCCACCGGAGGCCAGAAACTCATCCAAGAAGAGATCCTGGCAGGTGGTGCCTCGCGTTCGATATCAGTGCCCCCAACAACCAATGAAAATGCAGTCTCGATTGTGACTCGAGTATGTGGTAGAGCTCCTGCGCCAGAGCTGAGTTCGCGGCGAATTTAAAAGCCCTCAAGTGACAACTAAGTGTGTCCAACCCGGGACAACTCGTTGTAATTGACCATGTGGGCAAGAGAAGTACGAGGCCCGGTCCCTTCCACATACCCTCCGCCATCCGCGTTCAGCGTGTGCGCGCAATCCCGTCATCCAATGTCTGCTCGCCTTTCGCCGCCCTCCCCGCCCCTCACCACGTCCTCATCCCTGCCATCCCCCACATTGTCCACCATCTGCTTGCGCAGAGTGGGTCCTCGGTCACGTGTACCTTCATCTGCGTCGGCGCGGTCGCCGCTCCCGGTGCCCACACTTCATAGGTGTGCCGCGGGGCGGTTTCTCTTTGACGTTGTCTCCTTCATTCCTCCCCTTTCCTTCATGTGTCTCCTTTGTCTCGACGCCGCCGTACACCCTCTCTTCGTATTGTTCTGCCCCATTGTACCGCTTTTTTCTCTTGACAGGTGCACCGCGGGGCGCTCCCCTGCTCACCATGTCTCATCTACTCCCTCTATCAAGCCATTATGCCGCTCTTTTCCTCGGTGCTTTCTCCCTTCGTGCCCGCGCCCCCACCCCCTCCCCCCCACCACCGTCGTCAATGACGGTCAACCTCATTAGCTCCGCTAGCCCCCGCGACTGCCAGCGCCTCTAGCATCGCCGGTCCCAGGGTGGTACTGCCCCGCTCCCCGCGCGCACCCCGGCGTGGACAGCTGTCACGGGCAGGCCACAGCGAGCTATTCCACGCAAGAATTTATCCTGGGGTGGCTTTGACAAGAGCAAGTACAGCGAGCGACATCGTAACCATCCACTGGGACTCGATTGAGGCTGTTCACGACCCAACCTCGTGTTGAGATCCTTGCGCCTGAAAGCTCCTTGAAGACCAATGCAATAACATTGCGGTCATCCAAGGATGACCCCTGGACCACATGCCGGATGAGATTCCCATTTATCAAAGGTGCTTCAGTTGGTGACGTCATGACAGTGCACAGAAATAGAGAAACGGGCGCTGGGCAAGGCTCGCCCCGCCGGCCTGACCGACCCTCCCTCCGGGTGGAAAGACCCGTCTACACATTTGCTTGTTAAATACAAACGTGCAATCTGTAGATTTCGCTGAGACAGAATCCTTTGACCTCGTTTCCACGTGTTCTTTAATCGACGTGCGCCCTGTAAAATGGGGTCAGGTCCTTTGCTGAAGCCGGATCAATGAAGCCGGCTTCACCGAAACCGGCGGGAGGCGAGGTAGGCTGCGTCGGGGTCGTCATCGGCGTCCCCCCCCACATCTTTTGGCGCAGTCGGCGACGCAAACGCGGTGGCGACGCTCCCCCGGTCGGTAACGTCCCAAAAAGCGACGCGGGCGCTCGGAAAGTCGGCGATCATCGCCATGATGACGTCCGCCGCGGACACTTTCCCCCCCATCCCCGACCTGGGACGTGCGTATGTGGTGACGGCGTAGCCGCGGCGCTCAAAATCCCGCACAATGTAGCGGCCGATGCGACCGGTGGCGCCAAAAACCACCACCCGGATGGTGGTGGCCGACGCCTCGGGCGCGTAGACGCCCGTGCCAGGACCATCGTCGGCGGGCCGACGCGGTGGCGGCAGCCGGCGGCGGCGGCGCCGGCGGCGGCGGCTGGCCTGGCGACCTGTGAGCTATTTGCGGCACCTTGTGCGGCGATCGCGTTCTTGCGCGGTGGGGTGCTGACGGTAATCGTGGCAAAGGCGCCTCTCACGCGGGCGGGCCGCAGGGAGGCTGGCCTCTCGGGGGCAGGCTTATGGGGGATGGATTCTCGGCGCTGCTAACCCCTGTCTGCGGGAAGGTGTCCGCTGGTCACGGCGGGTGTGCTGACGGTCAAGCGGGCACAGCTGGGTGACCACCTCTGGTCCCATCCGTGGGGCTGTGTCGACGAACGTGACTTGTGCATTGGGAAGGGCGCCTTCTGCGGCTGTGAAAGAAGCAAATGGCAGCGCACGCTTGGGATCCGAGCAGGAAACGAGCTTGGCTCGGCACGTCGTGCCAAGCTCGTCGTGCGTTCGACGCCACCGGCACACTGCTGCGACATTCGCCTTGCAGTAGACGGGGTATCCCCGGACGGCCTCGATGCCTTCGTGTGGCTCGCTGCCGGGTGGGCGTCTGCAAGGCAAAAAAACGCTGTTGAAGCGACGTTAGGCGAGCTTCTGCGCCCACCAAAGGACAGCCACAGCGTTGGTGCCGGCCAGTGCGACCGCCGTCTGCATAGGGTGGTGCGCCAGTGTCGCCGCCAACGCGAGGACCGAAGGTCTGGGGGGGGGGCTCTCTGCCCCGCTCGCTCCCACTCCGTCGCCGCTCTATGCCAAGTCGGCGCGCCTATTTGCCACCGACGGTACACCTCCGCAGTCCAATGTTCCAATTTCACTTGCCACGTGTTCCATGTTTTGTCTGATCGGGATGTTTCCGATCTAAATATTTACACAGTTTTGTGGCCCAGTCGAAAGAATAGACAGCTTCCAGTCAAAAGTACCCACTGTGGAGCTCCGATCTGCGCGGCGGGAGTCGGGGGCGGGTACTTGGGGGGGGGTGGGCGGTGGGGTGGGGGGGGTTGGTGTTGGCGTGATGGTGATGGTGTTGTCTCGACTGACGCGCGCTCCCACCGCCCGTGGCACCCCCACTGTCCGTGTTGGCAGCCTTGCTGGCTCCCATCCTGGCGGGGCCCCGTTGCCACCTCGCCCGCGGGAGGTGGCCATGCGGGGCGGGCGGGTGGTGGGGGGGAGGGGGGAGGGTGGGCCTGGGCGGGGGTGTGGGGTGGTGGGCTATCGCCGAGCCGTGGCGGGCGGTGGCGGCGGCACCAAGGCGGGTGACAGTCGCGCGGTGACTGCGGGGGGGGGAGGGAGGTGTGTACGACTGGCAGTTGCTCCGACGCTGCCGGGTGGCTGCTTGCACCCCATGGTGGGCGCTCGTGCTCTGCTCTGCCGCGGGGCCGCGTTCTCCGCCCCACTGCGCCCCCATCTCCGCCGCACCGCCCCCCCCCCCCCACCCGACCCCAGGCCGCCCTAAATACCCTACCCCGCCACCTCCCCCCCCCCTCGCCTGCCTGCCTGCCTTCCCCTCCCTGGGGGCCTTGCAAATCGCGTTGGGGCGGGGGGGAGACGGGCCGCTGCTCGTGCCGCCCGCCCCCGCCACCCGCCATCCACCCACCCACCCACCGCCGCCGCCACCGCCGCCGCCACCGCCGCCGCCACCGCCGCCGCCCACTGCCGCCGCCACCGCCAACCGCGCCAGTGCGGTGGTGGCAGCTGGGAGCACCGGCCGGCACGTCCCCCCCCGCCCCCCCAACCCCCCCCCCCCCCCGCACCCCCGACCAACCCAGCCACCGTCTGCTGCTGCCTGCCGCTGCTGCCACCCCCCGCGACCCCCGCCACCGCCGCCACCGCCGCCACCGCCGCTGCCGCCCGCCGCCGCCGCCGCCGTTGCCGCTGCCGCCCTGCTGCGGCCGCCGCTGCCGCCTTGCCGCCGCTGCCGCCGCCGGCCACGTCCTCCCCGCCGCCCCGCCGGCGGGCTGCCACTCCCCCCCGCGCGCCCATCAGGGCGGCCAACAGGGAGGCGGGGGGGGTGCGGGCGCCGTCGGCGGCGAGCGGCAGCTACCACCTCCACCTCCTCCACCTCCACCTCCCCGTCCCGTCGGGGGGGAGGGAGGGGGTGGGAGGGGCGGCGCGCGCACCGCCCCCCCCCCCCCCCCCCCCCCCCCCCGTCCCTTCCGCGCCCGTGCGGCGCACGCCCCCGCGTACTGCCACGCCCGTCGGGCGCTGCCGCGCCTGCCGCCGTACTATACAAAGCGGCGCGCGGCCGCGAGAGGGGCAGCAGAACCACCCCCCCCCCCCCCGCCTTGGCACCCCTATCCGCTCACCTCCCCGCTGCCGCTGCAGCTGCCGTGCTCCCCCCCCTCACCACTGCCAGGACAACAAGCACACGGTGGCAGTGGCTCGGGACAGCACGCGCTCACCCCCCCGCTCGCCTTGCCCGTGGCGCACGTGGCCGCGGTGCTTGCTGCTGCCCCGACGGGTGGCGTGCGCGTCGGCTCGGTGGCTCCCCCGCCCACCTTCTCCTCCCCCGGCTGCCGCCTCTCCCCTGCCCCAACTGGACAGTGCTGTCGCACCTTCGGCCCTTCCTCCCTCCCTCCCTCCCTCCCTTCCTTCCCCCCCCCCCCCCCATCCCCCCCCCCCTACCCACCCTTCTCCCGCCCTCCCCGTCCTATCCCACCCCACGCCACCCGCCCTCCCGCCTGGCCACGCGGCCGCGTGGTGCGCGGTGCTGCCCGCCGCCCGAGCCGTCGCCCCCGCGTTTGGTCGCACCCCCGGGACGGTCGCCCGTTGCGCCGCACTCGCGGGCAGCAGCAGCACCGCCCCTTGCACGGCGCGCACGCCCGTCCTCGTCGACGCAGCCACCGTTCCCCCCCCCCCCCCCCCTCTCACTGCCTGCGCCTGTGCAGGTGGCGCAGACACCATCCATTTCTCCCTCCCCCGCCCCCCCCCCCCCCCCCCCCCCCCCCACCACCCGCCCCTTTTGGTCATCGACATCATGGCCGTCACCCTACCCCCCCCCCACTGCCGGCCGCTCAGCGGTGGCGGGGCCGCCCCCCGGCGGCGGCTGCCGTCGCTCCTCGTGTCGCTGCTCGCCACCGCCGCGGCGGCGGCGGTGGCGGTGGCCGCGCCCGCGGCGGCGCAGTCGCCGGTGGCCGAGGGCGTGCCCGCCGCCCGCCTGCTGGGCACCCGCAGCATTACATACGACGAGGTGTGCTCCGAGTCGGGCCCCCAGCCGGTGCTCCGCACCATCCCCGAGCGCGGCGGCGGCCGGTGCCCGCCGCCCGAGCTGTTTGGCTCCGCCGTCGTGTCGGTTCCCGCCGCCAATGGCCGTGGCCCCGCCGCACTCGCCATCTCTGTCGACGATGACGTGTACGTGGTGCAGTACGGGACGTTCGCGGGCGCCGCGGCGGGGCGGGTGGCCAAGTCCGTGCCCCTCCGCCGGCGGCTGTCGCGGCTCTTCCCCAAGGACATTATCGTGTCGTTTGGGGAGGGCCTCGCCCGCGTGGGTGACGTCGACGGCGACGGCGCGGCGGACCTGGCCATCTACGCCACCGTCCGGCCAGTGGGCGCGCGGGGGGAGGCGGCCCGCCGGCCGACGGGCGTCGTCTTTATCATCATGCTCAACGCGGATGGGAGCGTCAAGGACGCGGATATCATCCGCCTCAGCGCCACGTTTGGCTGCCCCCCCGGCTCGGCGTGCACCTACGCCATGGAGGCGGTTGGGGATGTGAATGGGGACGGCTACGCGGACCTCCTCATTGCCACCAACTGGCGGTCCACGGCGGTGGTGCTGCTGCACCCCAAGGCCAATGGCATGGTCCGCGGCGTGGTGAGCGGCCGCAACGCGTGGTACGCGGGTGGCAAGTTTGTCCCCGACGCCCCGTCGGTGGTGGCGCTGGGCGACGTGGACGGCGACGGCATCCCCGACGCGGCCATCAATGACCCGTACTACAAGGGCAACAAGGGGGCGGTGGTGGTGCTGCTGCTGGCCAAGGACGGGTCGGTCAAGAAGGAGGTGACACTCACGCCAGGCTCTGGCGGCCTGCCCGCGTCGTTCAAGGCGCCCAAGAACTGGGCGGGACTGTTGGCGTTTGGGGGCGTCTCGCCGGGCACCCAAAAGACCGTCGCGGTCGGCTCTGTCGGGTCGCCCAACCTCACCTTCCTCTACCTCGGCAGGAACGCGTACGTGCAGCGCTACCGCCCGGCGGTGGTGCCGCAGGCGCTCCAAAACCTCGACAGCCTGGCGCTCGAGGAGGGCGCGTTTGCGTCGTCGCTGACGACGGCGGGGCCGTCAGGGAAGGTCCTCAAGATCTTCAGCTTTTTGTTTTAAGCGCGGAGCGTGGGGGCGAGGGCCAGGTCGGAGCCGCGGACGACACTGGAAGATGTGTCTTTTGGAAGACACAGAGTGTGTGGGGGGGGGGGGGGGGGTGAGAAGGGTTGACCACTTTGGAGTTCTCTGTGAAGAGGTCAGGGGAGGCGGTGGAGGGAAGCACCGCAGATAGGACCGCACCGCTTGCGGGTATGCAAGGTAACATGGCGTGAGAATACATATACATAATATGCAAGATGGCGTTCTCATCCTCGCAGCACCGATTGCTTCCCAATGCTGTTGCGCCAATGCGCCGCAGTGAGGGGTGCGAGTGTCACTGTTCCGAAGTTTTCTTGCAACGGTGCACGGGTGGCGGTGGCGTCCGCTGGACTCAACTGACACGTACGCGGAAGGACGCGTCTCTGGCCGTGCGGGCGCAGGTGGACGTCCTCCAGCCAGCTGGCGAGGGCATGCATCGCCAGTACCTGGCCGCGGCAACCATCGTGACGGCTCCCCACGCCGACACTTGCAGGTGCCCCTTACACCATGCGCGCCCCGCGACCGTAGAGCGGGTGGTGCGGCTCCCCATCAACCGGGGCGGGCGGCACCACACCGATGATCAACGGAACGGCAGGGGCGAGCTCCTCCCTGGGCGGCCCGTTTTAATGCCGAGACGGCAGCTATGCAGTCGAAGAAGAAAAAAGAAAGTGCAGCCCACAACGGACCCCCCACAATGGCACCCTTGCGCCCACCAGGGGCGATTGCGGCGAGCAATCAAAACGGTGGAATGGAGGAATGAGACACATAGAGCAAAATAGAAGAAAAAGAGAAGAAACAAGGAAGGAAAAAACTGGAGCCAACCGCCACACCCACCCCCCAATCGCCAACCACCCGCGGAGAAGCCACCCACGGTCGAGGGGCACAAATGCCACACGCACAACCTACAGTGAGTTCCACAGGTAGATGACGGCGCCCCCCGCAAGCGTGCCACGCCGGGGGAAGATGGATACACCGCCCGCGCTGCGACGGTGACGGCCAAAGCGTGGGATGCGCAGGTCCCACCCACGCCGCAGTCGCCCAACATCCCCAGCAATCGCGCACCCTTTCCCCAACCTCCCGCGCGCGCCCCAACCACCCACAACACCCCACACCCCCATCGCCACCCACCCCCCCCCCCCACCACCATCACCATCACCGTGCCACGCTCCCCAACGCCCCGCCCACATCCCCCACCCCCTTCCGCCATCACGGGTCAACCCGACGAAGCACCACCGCAGCACGGGGTGGAGGTCGAGCTGTGCTTACGAGTTGCCCACGGAGCGCATCTGAGCACCGGAAGCGAGCTCCACCTTGAGGATCTTTCCGCCCATCTTTTGGATCCGCTGCTGCTCAGCGTACCACGAAGAAAAGGGGACAACCTTGGTCGTATACACGTTCTGCAGCTCCCGGAAGGTGTACAGCCGGCTCTGCGACGGCAGGCAAAAGGTAACCTTGAATGCGCGGGTGTCCTTTTCCACCCCCGACGACTTGATGGTGCGCCCAACGAGCGTGTTGCCGCCGCTGCCATTCATGTCATAGCCGCCCATGCGGATGCCCGCTGCGGCGCGGGCAACGCTCGGGGCGGCGCAGACGGCCGTCGCCGCGGGGCGGGCGCCGAGGGTCGACCGGCCAGTAAAGGCAGTGGTGAGGGCAAACGCGGGGGCCATGATGGCTGCTGACCGGTGGGAAAGGGGTGGAAGAAAGATGGGGAAAGGGGAGAGAACTACGACCCGCGCGAAGGACAAGGGATGCGCGGGGCGGTCGCGGGTGGTGTGCGGAGAAAAAGTACGAACGACAAGGGGGCGGGTGTGGAACGTCACGTGGCGTCGGGGGCGGGGAGGAAGAGGGTTAGGGTTACGCGGCAATGGATGCCCCCGTGGTGACCGAGACGCGCCGGCGGCACTCTCCTTGGGACCCCGCCCCCGGCGTGCACCCCCCGCAGCGTCTCCCAGCGAGACCGCGAGGGGCGTGCACGGACCCCGCCGCCCTGCCGCCGGGGGGCGACATCCCGCACCCTGGGACACGTTGCACAGACATGGGGGCGGCGGGGGCGCACGGGGGTGCGTCGAGATCAGGATCTGGAGGGGGGCAGAGGGAGCACACCCACCTCGTGTCTGGGGGTGGAGGGGCCGCCAACCGCTCGGCGGGGGCGCGGGGGGCTCACGACGGCTGCAGCGCACGGGCGATTGGCCAATGAGCCAATCTGGGTGGTGCCCGCGTGCCCGTTGACGGTCGAGTGTCTGTGATGGACAGGGCCTAGCCACCGACTCGACGTTGCCTGTCCCGTGGGTGACATTCCTCTTGTGGTGGATTACTTACTGTAGGAGACTCACTTTGTCGTGCAACCGGGACTGCAATGTCATGGTGCGACAAAAGTCGGGTTCGTTAAAAAAAAGTGTTTTATGTAATCGAGAGCCACACTTTCCGATATAGAGAGGACTTTCTTGCACTTTTTGAAATGGCGCCAACACGGCGCCCACCTGGACAGGCGACCGTTTTTTGGCGGCCCCGGCACGGGCTGGACGTGGAGGGGGATCCCGCTCGTTTTCCCGCGGGTTTTTCTCCCCCTCGAGCGTGACGCCAGCGCTCCTGTTCGCCAAGCGTCGGCGTGGCTGGCGCGGCACTGGCTCGGCTGCCTGGCGCGGCACACTCCCGCCCGCGCAGTTCACCCGCACTCCCTCCTCCCCACCCCGCCCCACCCGGCCTGCCCCCTTTGCAACGCAACCGTAACGGGTGGGGCGCCTGCTGGGCGTCGCGTCCGTGTTGGGGTTGGTTTGTCGCTCTGGGGACAGCCTCCCTGGCGGGAACACTCCCCCCCGCTCACCCACCGCCACCCCTCCCTCCCCCCGCACGCGCCATGGTCATGGCGCCCGCCGTGCAGACACCCCGGCGTCACTGCCGCCGCGTCGGCGCGCTGTCGTTTGATCAGCGAGCCCACCGGGCGAGGGTTGGGGCGGGGCGGTGGAGCGCTGGGGCGGCCGTGGGCGGCGCGCGCGTCCCACCGCTGCCCTGCCGGTAGCAGCTGCTGTGCCTGTCGCTGCTGTGCCGCCGCGCCGCTCCGCCACAGCGCGCGCCTATTCGCGGCGCTGGGGGGTTGCCGCCCTCTGCTGCGCGGTGGCGAGACGGCTGCCTCTCTTTTGTCCCGTCGGCGTGCCGTTTTTTTGGCCGCTCCACCCGTCTGCCGTCGCGCCTGCCCACGCGCGTCGTCGCCAACGCCGCCCCCCCCCTCCCCCTTATTCCCAGTCTTCTTGTCACACCCCGCGTGGCCTTGCGGGCGACACACTCCCACCCCCCCCACCCCCCCCCCCGACCCCTCCCCTCACACTCCTCTGTCCATCGCCCTCTCCTCTCCTCGCCCCCCCCCCCCCCCCCCCTCTCCCTTACTCGCCCCCCCCCATCTACTCGTCACTCATCTCCTCCCCCCCCCGTCACACGACGACCCCTCTTCCCCAGCCCCCTCCTGCTCTGCCCTCTGACTTTTCCCCCTTTGATCACGATGAAGGGCCTCAAAGGCCTGGGCAGCCGCCTCATGCACCGGCGTACTCTGTCTGACGATGGCGACGGCGTCAGCGTCGACGGCGACACCTATGACGATGGCGGGGTGGGCGCCCCGTTGGCGGGCGTCTCGTACGAGTCGGTGGCGGCGCCGCTGCCGCCGCCCGGCGGCGGCGGTGGCGGCCGGCCGTGGCTCCCCCGCCGCCTGGGCCGGGACGCCAGCTACGCGACGACCACCTCTGCGGGGGGCAGCTCGGATGTGGTGGCCGTCGGGTACGACCCGGACTCGGCCGACCTGTACATGAATGACCTGCCGCTGGGCACCGCCCTGCGGGGCCTCGACGCGGTGCGGGCGAGGCTCGCGGCCCTCACCGACTCGGCGACGGCGCACAAGGCGGCGGTGGAGGCGGCGGCGATTGCAGAGCGGTCGCTGGGGGACCTCCTCTCGTCGGCCGTCCTGCGGGGGCCCCCCGACAGGGCGGGGAGGGGGGGCGCCGCCGCCGCCGCCGCGGCGGACGGCGGCGACCTGGCCGGCGGCGGCGGCGGTGGCGGCGGCAGCGGCGGCGTGGTGGTGGCCCCCCCCCCGGCCATCCGGGGGTACCTGCCCAAGGTGCGCGTCGACGCGGTCGGCGCGGTCGGCCACGCGCTGGCCGCGGAGGGGGTGGCCGCCCACGCGGCGGCGGCGTCGTCGGTGGCGCCGCTGGTGGGCCTCTTGTCGGCGTTTGAGGAGCGGTACGGCCGCAAGGTGGCGCCCCTCCGCCGGCGGTACGCGACGCAAAAGGGGGACTGGCTGCGGTTTGTGCGGCAGGCAGAGGCGGCGGGGCTGGTGGAGGGCCCCGACGACGGCGGGGGGGGTAAGGAGGCGGGCAAGCGGCGCAAGCTGGAGGCCTTGGCAGGCGCCGCGGCGCCCGTGTGGAAGCGCACGAGCGCCGAGTTGAAGGCGGAGGCGTCCGCGCTCGCCGAGCTCACCGCGTGGAACCTCAGCCAGTGGGCGCTGGGCGTGGCCGACGGGCGGGGGGTGGCGGTGGCGGGGGGGGCCCGCCTGTGGGGGGGGGTGGGCGGGTGTGTGACGGCGGCCAAGGCGGCCAAGCTCAGAGGGGGGGGGTTGGGGGGGGACAGGGAGAACGTGCCCCCATCGTGAGGTGGGGGGGGGGGGGACGGGTGGGGCTGGTGTGCCACCATCATGAAGAGGGTGCGGTGGAGTGTGCTTCGTGATTGGGGGCGAGCGGTGACTTGAAAGCGCAGGCAGTCGGTGGGGGGAGGGGGGGGGGGGGCGCTAGGCAACCGGCGGCCGGGTGTCCGCCCGGCCCCTGCCTGCCCCCTCTTGTTTTTCTCGCCCTTTTCTTCTTTCTATTTTTTACTATTATAGGTGATTGAGTGATGGGCGTCATGTCCTATCGGGGCTCTCGGCCCCGTCGTGGCGAGGCCGCGTCGATGGGCCCTCTTCTCTCGTCGTGCCGAGGCGCAGGGGCTCCCGTGGCGCGCGCCCTTGTCCCCGACAAAGCCGACCGCCGGGCGGCCGCCGCCCATACTCCCTCGGATGAGGCCACTGAGTCGTCTCCCCCCTCTTCGCAGTCCCCGTCGCCACACGCTGTCGGCATGCTGCGGGACAGGCGTGACAGCCGTCTGTCCAGCCTAGGGGTGGGAGGGGGACGAAGACTCTCAAGCGCGGCACCATGCGCGGCCGCTCTGTTGCGCCAGAGGTGCGGGAGCCCCACGGCCGCCGCCACGGCTCCGAGGCCACCCGCTCAGCCCACCTGGCCAACCGGCCACCGCCCACTGGCAGGCGGTCGCGCTCCGCCCAGGCGCGCGAGGCCAGAGGTTGGTTGCCGCGCGCCCCAGCGACGGGTGGAGGCGGCGGCGCTCAACCGACGCAAGTGGGCGGGGCATCGGCCGCTATTGTGGGCGGGTGGACGGACCGCCGATGTACCCCCCGTCCTTGGCTGGACGCGCCGCCACCGCCGCCGCTGTCGCTGCCGCCATCGGCCACCGCATGTGCGAGCAGACGCAGCGCCACAAGAAAGGCAGCCTGGGGCGACGCCGCACACCCCATACTCCATGCCGTGCGTGGGCGGGGCGTCCATCGCGGCCACGCGTCGCACCCAACACCCCTAGAGCGGGAACGAGAGCCTGAGCAGCCAGCCAGAACAGAAAGTAGACAAGAGGACAGGAGACCGAATCCTGGAAACCCATCTCCACACCAGGCCATCTACACACCAGGCGCACCCCATCGCGAATGAGGGGGTCCTTGGCGTGGGGAAGTGCCCGCTAAGGCAGGGCGGCGGGGCCTGCCGGCCGACCGCGCACCACTCGGGCGGCCGGGGGCCCACGACGCGACGCGGTGCGACCACCCGCGCGCCCAACCCCCCCCACCGCCCGCCGCACAACACCAGCGGTCGACATCTCGGGGAAGTAAGCAACAAAGGTGAAAACAGGTATCATCGAACGGAAGAGAAAGAGAAGGCACGCATACAAAAAAGAGGATGCACCAGTCCAAAATAAAACACCCCCACCCCCTCTCTCTAATACCCACGCCCGCTGCCCACCCAAGAAGCCACCAACCCCAGCCCGCCCCTCCATCCTCCCTCTCCCCCCCACTCCCCCCCCCATCCCAGCCGCCAGCCACACCACCACCGCCAGCCACCACCCCGAGCGGGCGGGGGCGCCCTACAAAAAGTAGGGAATCTGGCTCTTGGGCACCGTCGCCGACGAGTGCTCCACTGCGTCCTCCTTGAAGATCTTGAATTCCCTGTTCAGCTTGTCGTCAAAGCTCATGATGGCCGCCACGTTGCCACACCGGTAGCAGTAGTTGGGCGCCGACCAGACGGTGACGATGGTGTCGCCCTCAAACATGTACTTGTACCCCTCCTGGACCAGCTGGTGGGCGCGGCAGATGAGGTCCAGCCGGTTGATCTCGTTGAACTCGGCAGTGACGCGGGAGCCAAACAGCCAGCCCGCCCCGCGGGGGCTCACCGCCCACGTCTCCACCTCCTCCGGGTCAGACCAGACGAGGTCGCACATGGCGCCCTCGGGGGGGATCTCCTGCCGGCGGTCAATAGTGCGGATCTGGTCGAGCGTCCGGATGTCGGGGGAGAGCCCGCCGTGCACGCACAGAACGACGCCGTCAATGAGGGCGGCGATCGTCAGGTAGTCAAACACCTCGCAGCAGTACTTCCACGCGTTGGCCGTCCCGTACTTGCGCTGGCACTCGTCGTAAAAGCCGTACACCTGCGTGATTTGCCGCGACTCGTGGTTCCCCCGCAGCAGCGTCATGTGCGATGGCCAGCGCGCCTTTAGGCACAGCAGCAGCGTAAACGTCTCAAGCGAGTTGTAGCCGCGGTCCACAAAGTCGCCCATGAAGATGTAGTTGGTCGACGGCACGTCCCCGCCGGTGCGGAACAGCTCCAGCAGGTCATGGAACTGGCCGTGGATGTCCCCACACACCGTCACGGGCGACCGCACCGGCTGCACGTTTGACTCCTCAATGAGCAGCTCCTTGACATAGTCGCACAGCTGCTTGAGGTCCCACTCGGCTAGGTGTTCGCCGCGACGCACCTTTTCGATCCAGTTGTCCAGGTCGAGGCCCATGGTGACCCCCGCCGCCCACCCGCCCGCCTCGTGGACGCGGCAACCTCAGTTAGAGGGGGAGGTGGAGAATCGGGAACGATGCAGGACGGAACGGGAGGAAGAAGAAAGGGTTGGGGGCGGGAACGGGACGAGGGGGGGAGGAGGGGACGGCGTCACGGGCGCGGGCCGAAAGGCGCCCACCGACGGGACGGGACAGGCAGCCGCGGCAGCCGCAGCAGCGTCAGGACGGCAATGGGCGGCGGCGGCGGCGGGGCGGGGGGCGCGTGGGGGGACGAGGCTCGACGGCCAGTACGGGCAGGCAGCGGGTCTGCTGTCCCCTGTATCCGAGCGAGAGCCCCACTTCCCAGACACGTGGACGGCAACAGCCGACTCTGCGGACAGCAAGTAACAGTTGGCAGCAGCAGCAGCAGCAGCAGCAACAGCAGCAGCCGAAGGGATGTAGAGCCCCCCTCCGCACCGCCCCCCCGCCCCCCTCCCAGCACCTGCCAACTCACTCCTCCCGGTAGCGCCGCCGCCGGGACGCGCGTGCGCTCCCGCGGCCGCCCGCCCGTCGGTGGCACCCCCTACCCCGCGCGCGTGCCCCCCCCCCCCCCCCCCCCCCCCCCCCGCAACCGCAAGGATGGGGCAAGCCAGCTGGCCACCGGCGCGTCGGGCACGCGCGCGTGCGCAGGGGAAGGGGGGAGGGGGTGCGGCGCAGCGTCGCCCGTCCCTCCAGCCGCCGGGCCGCCCGCCCGCGCTCGCCCCAGCGACCGGCAACGGCGGCGCTGCTGCGGCACGGGACGTCACACGCGCGCGCGTCCGCGGCCTCTTCCGCCCTCTCCCCCCCACTGTGTGTGGCCGACGCACCGCCGCGAACGCACCGCCGTGAACGCGCCCCCCCCCCCGCCCCAGCACCACCTCCCTCCACCCCCCCCCCCTTCCTCCTCCTCCTCCTGCTCCTCCTCCTCCCTGGCGATGGAGGCAGAGAAGCGCGGCGGCGCCGTCTGCACGTGCGCCCGCCACCCGGGACGAGCGACGCACCGGCGGCGGAGGAGGGGGGGGGGGGGGGGGGGGGGGGGGGAGTCGCGCGCGTCTCTCGGTCGGTCTCTTGCCCCCCCGAAGGTCTCCACCTCCGACGGGAGGAGCGATGGACAGCGGGTAGGGGCGGTGGCGGCGGTCGCGGTCGGTAGCGCGCGCACCGTCGTCGACGGCGCGCGGGGGCGGGGCGGTGCGCACGGCGCGCACACAGGGAGAGGCGTCGGGGTGGGGGGAGGGGAGGGGGAGGGGGGTGGGGCGGGGGGGTGGGGGGGTGGGTGCTGTCGGTGGTGAGAGCAGCGGCGGCGGCGGCGGCAACGGCGGTCGCGACGACGGCAACGGCCGTAGCGGGGGGTGGGGGGGGGGGGGGGGTGGGGGCGGTTTGGGCCGTCGCGGGGGTGAGGGGGCGCGCCGCCGGCTTCTGGCGGCAGGGGGGGTGGACAGCGGCGCGCGGCTTCGCCGTCCGATGGGGGGCTGTTGTTGGTGGCTTTGGTCTTCGGCTGACAGCCGCCTCCCCGTTTGGGGGGTGTTTGGTTGGCCGCCGCTTCATGCGCGGAGCGGGAAAGGGGCACCCCCGGGGCGCGTACTGTAAACAGAGTGAACTAGGCGGCTTCCAATTGAATCTCTGGATGCGAAGGTTGACAGTCTTGAGTATTTCGGTTCGCATGCATACAAACTTTCAAATAAGGCGAAAGTTGATCCTTCGCACTGGGCGAACCTTGACCTACGCGCCGGCCAGGTCCGCGCACCCGACCAAAGCCGAGCGTGGTCGTCGGGGACGAGCGCGGTCTCGGCGTTGGTCGGGGCGGGCGGGTTCTGGTGGACTGCCAGGCGGCTCCCCGCAACTGCTGCCTGTCTGCGGGTGGCGCTCACCCTGCTGCCATTCCGCCCACCCCCCCTCTTTCGTGACCCGCACACTTCCACGGGCCATCTGTGTACCGTGCGCCCTCCCCCTCGCCCCACCCTCGCCCTGCCCTGTCGCCCGCCTCCGCCCCCCCCCCCCTCCTCCCCCGCCATGGCGCCGACCGCCCCCGAGGCGCCCAAGCTGTCCGACTCTGCCTCCCTCTACGTGGGCAACCTGGACCCGCGCGTCTGCACGGAGCTCCTCACCGAGATCTTTGAGCTGGTCGGCCCCGTCAAGCTGGCCAAGGTCGTTGCCGACCGCGCGTCGGGGCGGTCGCTCGGCTTTGGCTTTGTCGACATGGCCGAGCGCCGCGACGCGATGCGGGCGGTGGAGGTGCTCTCCTCCCGGGTCGTCCACGGGGCGGCCATGACGGTGGACTGGGCGCACACGGGGGCGGGGGCGGCGGTGGGGACGCCCGCCTCGGGGGGGGGGGGGCACCCCGCGGGGGGGGCGGGAAAGGTCGGTGGGGGGGGCGGGGGGGGACTCGGTGTCAGTGGGGGTGGCGGCGGTGGTGGTGGTGGCGGTGGGGGCGGTGGTGGGGGTGGTGGCGGTGGCGGTGTCGGCCCCGGCGGCGGCGGCGGCGGGGGCGGCGGACCGCCGCCCCCCCAGCTGCTGTCCAAACCCGAGGACACCTCTGCTCACTACCACCTCTTTGTCGGCAACGTGGCCGCGTCGGTGACGGACGCGGCGCTGGCGGCGGCGTTTGCGCCCGCCGGGCGGGTGACGAGCGCCAAGGTGTCCCGTGAGCCGCCGGCGGGGGGCGGCGGCGGGCCGGCCGTGGGGGGCTACGGCTTTGTGTCGTTCCGCACCAAGGCCGAGGCCGACACGGCCATGGCCACGGTTGCGGGAGTGGTGGTGGCCGGCCGGCCGCTGCGGGTGGACTGGGCCAAGGGGCGGGGCGCGGGCGTTGGGGGGGGGGGGGGGCGTCCGCCGCCGGGAGACACGCTGCGGGGCGGCGGGGGGGCCGACGGTGGCAGTGGCGGCGGTGGGGGTGGGGGTGGGGGTGGGGGAGGCGCCATTGGCCCCGTCGGCGGCGGGGGGGGTGGTGGTGGTGGTGGTGGTGGTGGCGGCGGCGCGCCCGTCGGCGGGGAGCCCCCCCTGCTGGACGTGGAGACGGTGTCACGGTCGAGCCCCCCCCACAACGTGACGGTCCACCTGGCGGGCGTCCCGCCCGGCGTGACCGAATCCGCCCTCCGGGCGGCCATGGCCGACTTTGGGGAGATCACCCACGTGCGCATCCCCGAGGCCGCCCGCGGGCCGCCGGCGGGCAGCGGCGGCGGCTCCCCCGCGACGCCCACCCACGCGGACCGCACCTACGCGTTTGTGCACTACCGCACGCACGCGCAGGCGGCGGCGGCCATCCACGGCTCCCAGCGGGGACGCCTGGTGGCGGGCCGCATGGCGAGCGTCCACTGGGGCCGCGCCGCGGCGGTGCGCGGGCCAATGGGCGGGGGCGGGGGGGGCGGCGGCGGCGGCGGCGGCGGCGGCGGCGGCGGACCGGGCGGCATGAGGGGGGGGATGGGCATGGGGCCTTCCCCGCGCCGCGGCGGGCCGCCCGGCATGGGCGGCGGCGGCCCGCCTGGGATTGGCGGCCCGCCTGGATTGCCGGGCGGCCCGCTGGGGGGGGGGGCGTACGGGCGGCCGCCCTTTCCCCCACCGGGGCTGCTGCCGCCCATGGGCATGGGCGGCATGGGCGGAGGCATGGGCGGTGGCATGGGCGGCGGCATGGGAGGCGGCATGGGCGGCGGCATGGGTGGCGGCATGGGCGGCGGCATGGGCGGCATGGGTGGCATGGGCGGCATGGGCGGCATGGGCGGCCCAGGGCCTGGCCGGGGGGTGGGCGGCGGCCCGCCGCCTGGCCGCGGCGGGCCACCGGGGCCGCTAGGCATGGTGCCACCGGGGGGGGGGGTCGGCGGCGGTGGCAATGCGCCGTCGCCACGGCCGCCCGCTCCGTCGGCGGCCGCGGCGGCACCCCGGCCGCCGCCGTCGGCCTAACGTAAGGCCGTGCTCTCTCCCTTTGGCGGGGGTGGGCGGCACCGCTGCCACGCGCGCCGCGTCGGTCGGGCGTTGCCCCCGGCCGGCGGGGCACTGTCGCTGACGCGCGCGGCGGCCGGTGGCGGTGGCAACCGCCGCTGCCGTTTTTTTTTTTTCTCTCATTCCGATGGAGGCCTCTTTGCGGGCGGCGGCGGCGGCGACGACGGCGGCGGTGGCGTTGTCATTGTCCATGGTGCCCACGCCCTCTGGCGGGGTGCCCAGTGCCCCGCAACCATCCCCAGCTGCGTGGTTGCTCGGGCGGCGGGGGGGAGGGCAGGGGGGTGCGGACGGGACGACGGTGTGGCCCGCCGCGGCGGCGGCGGCGGCGGCGGGTAGAACCCATACGGCGCCCCGCGGTGTGTGGTGCCCGTCGGCGGCGGGTCGGCCCGCGGACGCGGGCGGCCGTCGCGGCGGGCTGGGCCGCCGTTTTCCTCCCGCCCGCGGTGGCCGGGCCTCCCCCACCGTCACGTCCAGGGTGCCGGGGGGGGGGGGGGGGGGGGGGGGGGGGGGGGAAGGGCACGCGCGGCGAACCGACGACCGGGAGTTGTGGGCCTAGCTTGTTGGCCGGCCCGTCGGCTGCCGCCTGGCGGCGGCCGCCCTGCCCCGTGCGGTGGCTCGTCCCGACGCCCGCCCCCGGGGGGGAGGGAGAGCGGGAGGGCGTCCGCCTGCTGCGCTGGGTGCGCCCACCCTCTGCCCTGACCTGGGCTGACTGGGGGGGCGGTGAGACACGCACACCCGCCCCCCCCCCACCTTCCTGCCCGCCCCCGCGGGCCCACCAAGTGCCCGAAGTTTCAGATTCCAGCGTCGCTTTTCTCCACTCCTTCTTTCCGTGCGCCCCAGTCCACTCTACGCCCGCGCCCACCGCCGACCCCGCCCCTCACCCCCCCCCCGCCCTCACCTAAGCCGCAGCGGCCGTGCGAGCGCGGTGGCCACGGCGGCGGCCGCGTGGAGCTCCGCCACCCCCGCCTCGACCCACCCCCGCACGGTGGCAACGTCGGTAAAGACGCCCGCGTCGCGGGCCGCGCAGGCAGCGTCGCCAAAGCTCACCACCCCCACCAGCGCGTCGGGGCGGCCGCCGCCCCCATCCTGGCCGCCATCCTGGCCGGTGACCGCCGCCGCCGTCGCGGGCGTCACGGCGGCGGGCGCGACGAGCGCAGAGCCACTTTCCCCGCTGCACGCGCTCGCGCCCGCCAACACTGGCCTGGCGCACAGGACGCCTGGCGGTAGTCGGCCGGCCGACGCGTCGCCGTCGCCGTCGCCACCGTCGCCGCCGACGCCGCCGCCGCCGCCGCCGCCGCCGCCGCCGCCGCCGCCGCCGCCGCCGCCGCCACCGCCGCCACCGCCTCCGCCGCCGGTGCCGTCGCTGTCGCCGGTGCCGTCCGCGGCAGCGGCGGCAACCTTGACGCCACCACCATCCCCCCGCCACCGCTGCCGCCACCGCCACCCCCCGGGGGCTCGCGAAACGACCGCTCCACAATGGTGGGGGTGGTGGCCTGCAGCCGGCACGGCAGGACCGCCACGTTCACGCCCACCCCCTCCAGGGTGCCCAGCACCTTGACGCCAAACGCCACCACCGTTGCTGTTGCGCCCGTCGGCGGGGGTGCTGCCGCAAGCGCCACCGGCCGCGACGACCGCTCCAGCAGTATCGTGGGTGCATAGCCAAAGGATAAGCCAAGGTAGAAGCCCGGGGGAGGAAGCCGGCGCAAAAAAACAGAGACGACATCGGACCTCAACACGAATCCGTGGAACTCGTCCATCTCCGGACAGATGGTGGCGGCGCCTACCACGACGCCATCGATGTACATACACCGATGAGGCCGCTAGAAGAGCTACGCGGCCATCCGCGCTGGAGAGCGCCGCAGCCGCACTCGCAGCTGCGACTAGCACCAACGGGGGCACCAGCACTACCAGTGCCGGTGGCGGAGCCCCCACGACCGGCGTGTGCCCCCCCTCCCGCTGTCCCACTTGGTGAGCGCGCTGGCAGCAGGGGACAAAAAAAAGATTGCTAGATGTATCTCTTTGTGCAACGTACCATAGTGACTGAGTGAGAGTGAGAGAGTGCGAGAGTGAGAGAGTGAGAGAGCGAGAGAGGGAGAGCGGGAGCGAGTGAGTGAGTGAGCGAGGCCGCGTGGCAGAGAGGGACACGTCACCATGTAAGTAACACCCGGCCGGGGAGCGCGGGAGCACGTGCGTGGGTGCACCATTGCCACCGGTGCAACTTGACTTAGAGCGAACCCACCGTCGACGTCTCAATTCATTTCAGGTTTGCTAACTGAACTTTCAGAGCGGCCTCTGATTGGCTGGCGCTCCTTTCCGACCCCGTTCCGACCACGCCCGACCGAGCAGGCCTAAAACGCCCGTGGAGTTAGGTAGATCGGTGCTGACACGCTGTCATGAAATAGGGGCGGATTGTCTGGCGATCGCTGGGTGGAGGCGTTCCGAGGATCGCTATATTTGCAGTGTGGGTGTGACGGATCAGTCAATCCCCAGGCCAACCCGGCGGAAGTCGGTCGGCATGGCGGCAAACATGCAGTCAATGTCGTGGAAACGCGACCGAATCAGGTCATCTGGAACAATCATGTCTGTTTTGGACCCGCCACGTATACTTCCGTGTACAAATGGTTCGATTGTTTCGCTGCCAGCCACTTTGGGCCGCCACCACGAGCTGTATGCGGCGAACGACAGCCGCGGATTCGACGGGCCTCGCCCGTCCGTGTCTGACCTTTTTTCAGGGGCTGGAAGGTGCCCATCACGTACCGCGTGTCTCTTCGCAGGGGGGGCTCGTTGCCAAACAGTTGACAGGTCCTGCGTGTGGGGGGAGGGGGGCCCAGCCGGATGGGGTGGCGTGGGAAGGGCGTGTTCGACTACTCACGTCGCGGGGATGCTGTGAGCACACCCCCCCGTGGCGGATGGTCGCTTCCTTTGAGGGTGGCACATGACCATCCATTGACACACCCCACTGGCGGCCGACGCGAGCGCGCGCGCCTCGACGCGCGCCCACGTCGACCCTGCGCCCCCCCACTCCCCCACCCCTCCCAGGCGTTCGGAACGGCATTGGTGTGTGCTGCTCCTGAGAAGCGCCACGTGAGTGGCGCGGCGTTGGGATAGGGTGACCCTTGTGCGAGGATCACACGGACGAAGCCGTGGCAGGGGGGCACGCTCTCTCTTTTGGGGCCACGCGGACCGCGCGTGAGGCTCCCGCGCGAGCGCCGCGCGGGGGACGACGCGAACCCCGTCGGTGGACACCCCCCCCGTGTGGCTGATGAGTGGGGCCACCGCGCTGTTCAGGTGGCGTGAGCCCCCCTCTGTGCACCGGTCGACTGTCCACACCGCAAAAGTGGTGATCGGGGCGCCACCCGAGCTCTGGGGCGCGCCCTTGCGCGAGGGGACGCGCAGGGGAACGCCACGGCGTGTGTTTATTCGTGTCCTTGGGCACAAAAGCCCGAAGGGGGGGGCGGCGCCGTGTGCCACCTCTTCCTTGCTGTGGTCCCATCTTCAGGCGTCCAAGGTGCCGTTCTGCGCCAGCGTGGGGCGGCCCGTCGTGGGTGGGTGCTGTGCGCCCCCCCCCTGTCGACGACCCATCTGGACGGGTATTTCTTGCGCGCGCGCGCGCTTTCCTCGCCGCACCGTCGTCGCACCGTCGTCGTCTTCGCGCCACGGTCCCCCCCACCCCTCTTCCTTTACCACTTGCGGGCACCTTCGCTTCATTTGCGCGCCCTCCTTGGCATTGGTTTGGGCGCGCTTTCCCCCTCCCCCTCCTCATCACCATCACGGGGAGACTGCCCCGTAGACTGTGAGCCTCATCCCTCGACGCAGCTGCCATGGACGGGCGCGGCGGGCTGCCGCCGCGGGGAGCCCCCCCCCCCCGCCCTTTCCGGCACGCACCGCCTGAACAGGTGGGCGGTGGGTACGGGCCGCCGCGGGGGGGCGGTGGGTACAGCGACGGCCCGCCGCGGGGCGGGGGTGGGTACGGCGACGGGCCGCCGCGTGGTGGCCGCGGCGATTGGGAAGGCCCCTCGCAGCGGGGCGGCTACGGCAGCCGGGACGCCGCCCCGTCGTACGACCAGGCGCCCTTGTACGGCCCACCGCGGCGCGCGGCAGACTGGGAGGGCCCGTCGCCGCAGCGCCAAGGGGGGGGCCATTGGAAGCCGTCGTCCCCATCCACCCAGGACGGCCGATGGCGAGGAGCTGCACCAGTACTTCAGCAGCAGCGGGGCGGCTACCCGACAACCCAACAGCCGGCTCATCTACCCCAGCCCCCTCCACACCAGCCGACCCCTCCCTCGCACGTCACACCCTGCCCACCTACCTGCCCGTGCCCATCCTGCCCATACACATCAAGACCGTCAGGCCCATCAACGTCAACGCCACGGGCACCCCCCAAGCTGGTGACGCCTACCAAGTACCGGGACCAGTGGGGGCGACCCACCCTCAAGAGCAAGCTCAAGCGCATCCGGGAGGCCGAGCGGCTGGCGCTCCAGATTGCCTTCTTCCAACCACCTCAAGACTCATCGGGTACGAGCCCAAGCGCAACGACTTCAACATGTCAAGCAGCTCCTCCGCCGGCGGCGACCCTGCCATCGTCGCCGCAACGGCCGCCTTCAACGCAGCCAACGAGCGCGCCCGTCGGGTCGAAGAGGCCGCCGGGCGCTCCGCGCGAGCAGCCGTCGGCAACGGCAAGCGAGTGACTGCCCCCATCCCTCGTGGAAGCTCCCTTCCCGCTGGTCGCACTGGTCGGGCTGCTGCACCTTCTCGCAAAGTGCCACGCGCCCCCACTCATTGTGGCCCTTCTATCGGTTCCCCTGGAAGTGATCCTACCCCTCCTGGCGGCGCGCCCTCCTCCGACGGTGGCCGAGGCATGGGCTGGACGGACACTGAGCGAGTCGTGCTCAGCCGCGCAGCCCTCAAGATCATGTCTGATGCCGTCACCGGGACGGACCAGTCTGGCAAGGTTTTCTACGATCGCGTTGCCGACACCTTCCGCGAGGATATCAGCCACATCATTACCGGTACGCCGAAACGCAGCACGTCGGCCATCACCAAAGAGTTTCGTGACAACATCAGCAAGCAGGCCCAGCGATTTGCCTCATCCTGGAGCTACATCAAGCATGCGCAGCTGACTGGCAACCCGGGGGAGGAGGACCTCATCCGCGGGGCTGTGGCGTGTGGCAAAAACCACTCGCACACACGGCACCCAAGTTGGGGCGGTGTGCGAGGGCTGCCTCCCGTGTCGGGGGAACCGGAAGAAGTGCAAGTCGCACACACTCTATCCCTGTTGTGGGGCAATCCCCCCACGGACAAACAAGAAGATGGTGTGTGGTCCAACAGTTTCTTCGTCGGGACGGGGACGCAGGGCCAAGCCCCGCTGTCCCTCCCCTTATCCCCCCAGGGTCCACTCAGAATCTCGCCACTCAGAATCTCCCACCCCAGCACCTGCCCACCGGGCCACACGAAAATTCAAGACGATAAATGCAGAAAACCCTCAAATCCAAGTTGGATTTACTACTAAGCTAACTATCCCGAACTTAGGGAATATGGACCCAAATGCAGGGGGAGGAACGGATCAGGCTAGTGGCCTGCCGCCCCTTGCATGGCACGTGTTGCCCCCTACCTGGGGGTCAATACTGCCACACTCCCCTCTCCTCAGTTCCGACCGACCCGGTCGGCCCTGTGAGGGGGTGCGTAAACGCACGTCTCGGCGTTGGGGGGGACGCGACTTGCTGTCCCCCCTTGAGTACGTAACGCGGATGTGGAGGCGGTCACGTTGGCCGCCCCTCTCCTCAAGCTTGCCCACTTGGCAGCTTGCTCTCCTCGGTTCACACCTCACCACCACCACCACTTCTCCTTCACCTTACACGGGGCCACCCCACGCTGGGGAGGCCACCCGTTTACCCACGATCCGAGTCCCCCTCAACTCGAGGCGGGTCTCGTGCCGCGATAGCCAGGACGTCTCTCCCCAACTTGGGGAGAGCCATGGCGACTCCGGGAGTGGAGACGGACTCTCTCGATGAGCGTATGGAGGACACCTCCTACGGTGCAGCGCCTGCCGGGACTTCCGGCGGGGGCTCCGCGATCGCTCCGGGGGGTGGGACTCCCGCGTCACCCGGCTTTGGGTTGACGGCAGGATCTCCCCCGGAGGCGGGACAAGTTGTCCCGCGTGAGGCCTTGGGGCGGTGGTTTTACCCCGCTTGGCCTCTGTATGAGGAGGGGTTGACTGTTCTTCGCTGTGGCCGACTCGGCGCAGCGATGGGTCGGGTATGGGACCGCCTACGGGAGAAGTATCCCCGTAGGGTCGGGTTCCCTGCCGGCTTCAGGACGGACCAGTTTGCCTTCCTGGACGACGAGGAGATCGAGGACGTGCAGCGGGCCAAGGCCATGGTGGACCGCGGGGGAACTATCCCGGGTCCCGGCGACTTGCCGACCTTCACTTGGGACGCGGTGGCAACTCGCCCCCCGTACCTTCACGAGGCCGATCCGCACACTCATCACTTTGATGTGCGGATGGAGAAGGACTTCCGGCGAGGTCCCTACTTGGTGACCTCGGCTCAACTTGAGTTTCCTCAGCAGTCTGCTGCCAGTAAGGAGCAATACTACCCGAAGAAGCCCGAGTGGTGGCCTCAAGTTGAGGTCCCCTACGGGTTCCCGGCATTGTTGCCACGGTTGCTTGACCACTTCGGCTCCGTCATGTTGACGGCTGGCCCTGATCATCTGGTGTGGGCCATGTTGGCCACCCAGTGGCTCCTCGAGGTCATGTCGACCTGGGTGTCATGTGTTCAGCGGCGGGGGATGCTCTGGCATCTCCCCCTCCGGCTCATCCAGGGTTTGGAACAGCTCACCCCTCAGCTAGTTGCTGAGGGGTGCTCGTCAGGACAACTCACTCTACTTGAGGAGATGCTCCGCCTCCACAAGTTTATCGAGTGGGAGAGCATTGAGCACAAGTTGCGCCGCCCCACTCGGGGGCCCAAGGACGATGGCGCACTTCGCCAGTTCGTGTGGGTCGCTCGTGAACTTCACGACGGCCGTGTGGTCCTACGAGAGGGGTTGGGCATCGGGGACTACCCGTATGCCCCGGGGGTGGATCGTCACACTGCGCCACCCCCGGACAAGCCCATAGTTATGGCTGTGCCCTCATATGATGACCATATGACTCAACCTACTGCGGGGGCCCCAAGTCGGGGTCGCAGTTACACCCGGGTACCGCCACCTCGGCGTGCCCCTCCGCTTCCTCCTGTTCCTTTCCAGCCTCACGGGAACATCCCGATCAGCGTGGCCGTGGAGTCATCCACACCGGTGTCTCCCAACTTGGGGGCCACCCTCCTGACGGTATACCCCAAGTTGGTGTTACCGCCCACGCCTCTAACCTCAGAGATGATGATCACCACGTTGGTGCGCACCATTTCCTGGTTGGCCGCGTCGACCGCAACCCTCCAAAGTTCCGAGACTCCTCAACTTGAGGAGCGCGTTCGTACTGCAGTGGCGGCCGCGAGTTGCGAGTCGGTGGCGGAGTTTATGACGGCCGAGTTGGCTCGCATTGGGGCTATTATGCCCCAGCCAACCCCACTTGGGCGTGGCAAGCGTCGTGCGAGCCGGGCATACTCGCCTCCTCGCCGTCGTCGCCGTCACTCGCGGCGCTCTCCCTCCGTGTCGGAAGACGAGTTGTCTTACTCCGTCTCGGAGTCCTCTACCCCATCGGAGACGGAGTCTGTCCAGCGTCTGCGTCGCAAACTTGCGCGCAAGACCAGGCAGAAGAGTAGCCACGGTCGGCGCCACTTGCGCGACCGTGAGGGGCGCGACGGTTCCGACTTGGAGCCGCCGCCCCTTCCAACGAGTGGAGACCGTTATCGGCGTGGGTCTCGCCGCTCGCCTCCACGTGAGGGCGAGGGCCGTGGAGTGGGAGAGTCTAGCACGCGTGCCTAGTTGGCAGCTGCCTTTGTTGTGAGAGTGTGAGGGTTAGGGCTGTAGTTTAAAGCCACTCTGCGTACCACTTCGACTTGAAGCACTCTCTTGGCACTGTTGCTCGGCCTTCCCTCACGTTGAGGGAGGGCTGTTAGGGTCTATCTCGTTCCGGGCACAGTACGCCCGGACCTTCTCAGCAGGAAGGTCCTCCACATACTCCCACGTATCATCCTTGGCTTTGTAGCCAAACCAACGCACCCTCAACATGAGGCGGTCAGTATCCTCATCCCAGCCGTGGTCGATGAACTTGTCGAACACGTACTCCTGCGGGCCCTGTTTGGCTGCAGGCAGCGAGGGCAGGCGCCACGTTTTCAAAGCACGCGCCCAAGCTGGGTCGCCTGCAGGCGGTGGTGCAACTTTGACCACGTCCTGTCCGTTCACTGTGCGGACCCCATCGTCACTTTCGATGGTGAAGCGCCGCCCATCAGCACGAAGGACCTGGTACGGCCCCTTCGTCTGGAACACCAACTTACCCCCAGTTGGGGTGTGTGAGTGGACCAATACCCAGTCACCCTGCTCGGGGACATGCTTGGCGTTGCGCACCTTTTTGTCAAAGGTACGCTTGTAGCGCTTTTGTGCTTTGTCCATCTCAGCCCTGACTTTAGGGATGAGGTTTTCAAGCCTAGCAGCGAACTCCGCCTTACTCTCAGTAGGAGTGGGCGTACTGCCACCATCCTCCCTAGTTGGGAGCGGCCGCCGCACGGCAATAGACCGCACGCGACGGGGGGTCACAAAAGCGAGGGGTACTTCCCCGGTAGATGAGTGAACCTGCGAATTGTAGGCAGTGGTCAGAATAGAAATGTATTGGTCCCACGTCTTCACGTGCTCACTCACATAATGGCGCAGCTGCCTAACAATAGTTTTGTTGAAGCGCTCCACCTGCCCATTAGTTTGTGGGTGGTAGGGGGTGGCATAGTTTGCCTTAACCCCCAACATATCCAGCACTCCTTGAAACAGTACAGACGCAAATTGCGGTCCATTGTCCGATAGTGTACTATCCGGAATGCCATACGCGGCAACCCAGTGATCTAGGAAGGCTGACACGACCGACATGGCCGTGATCTCTGCCAGTGGGATCGCTCGCGTAAGTTTCGTGAAGCGGTCACAGATGACCAGGAGGTACTGGTTGCCCTCCTCGGTCACTGGCAGTGGCCCAAGGATGTCCATCGCCAACGCGGCGAAGGGCTCCTTGGCCGGGAACAATAGCATAGCCGTAGTAGGCCGCCGTTCCATCAGACGGTTCTGTGCACAACTTGTGCAGGCAGCCACCCAACTGTAGATGTCCACCACCATGGACGGCCAGTAGTACCTGGTCCTCAGGGTCTGGTACAGTTTACTAGACCCCAGGTGTCCACCCGTGGGAGCGTTATGCTCCCTCTCAAGGATACTGTCCTTGAGGGATGCGGGGACGACAAGTTGTTCGGTCCCCTGGAATACCCCCCTCCTCATGAGGAGGCCATCGTCTCCCAGGAAGAACCGCGTCTCCGCCACTGTATCCAGGGTATCCCTCTGCGACTTGCAGAAGGGATCCTCGGCCTGGGCCTTCACTACTTCGTCCAGGGACAGGGGCAAGTACTTCTTGTTCCCTGGCGCCTCGGGATTCAACGCCTGACCCGAGCGCGTGACTACCCCCACGATGGGGATGTCCTCATCGACTGGGGTGGTGTCCAGTCCCTCGGTAGGTACCCGAGAGAGGCCGTCGGCAAGGGCATGTTGCCTGCCAGGTCGGTACTCAATATCAAAGTTGAAGGGTGCAAGTCGCGCCCTCCACCGGTTGAGACGAGTGTTCGTACAGTCCGTCTTGAAGATGAACTGCAACGCGCGGTGGTCACAGCGGATGAGGAACTTCTCACCCTCTAGGTAGTGACGAAGTGACGTCACCGCCCATACCACTGCGAGTCCTTCCAACTCGGTGACTCCGTAGTTCTTCTCGGCCGAGTTTAGCCCCTTGCTGAAGTATCCCACCGGCAAGTACTCCTTGTCCGGCTGTTGCTGAAGCAACACACAACCAAGTTGGTCGTAGCTAGCGTCCACATCCAGGATGTAGTGGCCTCCCAACCTGGGAATAGCCAGGATAGGGGGCTTCAGCAGAAGGTCCCGAAGAGTCTCAAAGGATTCCTGCTCCACCCGACTTGGGGGAGGCAGGTTCTTCGGTAGCGTTGAGCTCACTAACTCATTCAACGGCTTCGCCACTTTGGCGAAGCCCTTAGTGAAACGTCGGTACACGTTACACATCCCGAGGAAGCTCCTCATCTGGGTCTGGGTCCGGGGGTACTGAGCCTTGCGGATGGCCCTCAAGTTTTTCTCGTTGACACTGAGACGCCCCGGACGGACAACATGTCCCAAGTACTCCACCTCTTGAGTGAAGAGGTGGCACTTACTCGCCTTCAGTGACACTCCGGCGTCAGCAAGTAGCTTGAACACCTGGCCAAGATGGCCAATGTGTTCCTCCGGACTTCGGGAGAACACAATGATATCGTCTAGGTACACGAGACAGATCTGCCACCGTACTCCGGCCAGAATCATGTCCATAGCGCGCTGGAAAGTTGCCGGCGCGTTACACAGGCCAAACGGTAGACGCTTGCACTGGTAGGTACCACAGTGACAGGTAAAGGTAGTTTTATGCCTGTCCTCCGGGGCAATGGGAATTTGCCAGTACCCCGCGTTACAGTCCAGGGTAGAGAACACGTTTGCCTCCCCCAGAGAGTCCAGACAGTCATCCATCCGAGGTAGGGGATAACTATCCTTCACCGTGCTCTCGTTGAGCTTACGGTAGTCGATACAGAACCGGGGGGTCCCATCAACTTTGGGGACGATCACCACCGGACTCGCCCACTCGGCGTTGCTGGCCTCGATCACATCGAGGGCCTCCATGCGAGCAACTTGCTCCTTAACGAGGGCCCTTGAACGGGGTCCCCCCCTATACGGTTGTTGGCGTATAGGGGGCGCACCGGGTTTCAACTCGATCCGGTGTTGGGTAGCTCTCATGAGTCCCAATTGACCATCCCACAACTTGTGATATTGGTCCAAGAGGCGTTCAACTTGAACCCTCAACCTGGGTGGAACACCCTCCATGTTTACCTGGGGCCGAGGAGAGGCGGCCGACTTGGCTTGATGCTTCTCCTTTCCGGACTTCGGGTCGCTACTTGCGCCCGCGCTGAGGGTGACCGCTACTACCGGTCCCTCGTGTTGGTCGATATAGCCGAACTTGGCCCCCGACTTGAAGAACTTGGGCGACGAGCTCAGGTTCATCACCTGGATCCTCCACGGGACTCCGGCTTTGGAGTCCATCGTGCCAAGGGCAACATGCACTTGGTGCTTGCGAGCAAGACGGGGGTTAGGGTGCACCAACCCGTTCCCCGCATAATCAGTTACAACATCCACGTGCGCCACCGAGTTGGGGGGCAACATGACTTTACGGGCTAAACGCAGAGTAGCAGTAAACCCTTCCCTCACAGAACAAACAGGCTTCGACTGTGAAACTGTCACAGGAGCCACAGACTTTCCCTTACCAAGGATGGGGATAGTCTCCCCATTCATCAACTTGACCCAGTACTCAGGGCCACAAATCAAAGGCACTTGTGTTACGACATAAGGGGTACCCAGAAGCAGGGGTACCGATATATTCTCAACTACACCATAGGTCACGTCGACCTCATGGGTCCCCAACCGAGTTGGTAGGGTCACGGCACCAACGATGGGAAGTACCCCACCATTGATATCGATCAGATGGTCAGCTTTAGACTTCCAGCGTTGGAGCCTCATCCCCTTTGGTAATAGCGACTTGCGTATCAAGGAGGCTCCTGACCCGGTATCAAGTACGATACGGACACAACAGGCGCGGCCGGGGGCAAGTTGCACCCGTCCAGCCACCTGGAAGTTCTCACCCGTCAGCACCGCGATGACCCGACGTGGGTTTACGTTCTTGGGAAGTCCCACCCGAGGTGGGCGGACTCCCTTAGGTCGCCGCAGTATCCGACACGGTTGGTTCGTCCTCTTGGCCCACTTGGCCGAGGCTGCCGTTGTGAGCTTCGGACGACCAGCTCCAACGGTCATTCGTTTCCCGCCGACTTGGCGTCCGAATCTGAGGCG
>CM020619.1:2512566-2538864 GCA_009829735.1 Pyropia yezoensis
CAACTCGAGGCGGGTCTCGTGCTGCGATAGCCAGAGCGTCTCTCCCCAACTTGGGGAGAGCCATGGCGACTCCGGGAGTGGAGACGACTCTCTTGACGAGCGCATGGAGGACACCTCCTACGGTGCAGCACCCGCCGGAACTTCCGGCGGGGCTCCGCGATCGCTCCGGGGGATGGGACTCCCGCGTCACCCGGCTTTGGGTTGACGGCGGGATCTCCCCGGAGGCGGGACAAGTTGTCCCGCGTGAGGCCTTGGGGCGGTGGTTTTACCCCGCTTGGCCTCTTTATGAGGAGGGGTTGACTGTTCTTCGCTGTGGCCGACTTGGCGCAGCGATGGGCCGGGTATGGGACCGCCTACGGGAGAAGTATCCCGTAGGGTCGGGTTCCCGGCCGGCTTCAGGACGGACCAGTTTGCCTTCCTGGACGACGAGGAGGTTGAAGACGTCCAACGTGCCAAGGCCATGGTGGACCGCGGGGGAACTATCCCGGGTCCCGGCGACTTGCCGACCTTCACGTGGGACGCTGTGGCAACTCGCCCACCGTACCTCCACGAGGCCGATCCGCACACTCATCACTTTGATGTGCGGATGGAGAAAGACTTCCGGCGAGGTCCCTACTTGGTGACCTCGGCTCAACTTGAGTTTCCTCAACAGTCTGCTGCCAGTAAGGAGCAGTACTATCCGAAGAAGCCCGAGTGGTGGCCTCAAGTTGAGGTCCCCTACGGGTTCCCGGCGTTGTTGCCCCGGTTGCTTGACCACTTCGGCTCCGTCATGTTGACGGCTGCCCTGATCACCTGGTGTGGGCCATGTTGGCCACCCAGTGGCTCCTCGAGGTCATGTCGACCTGGGTGTCCTGTGTTCAGCGGCGGGGGATGCTCTGGCATCTCCCCCTCCGGCTCATCCAGGGTTTGGAACAGCTCACCGCTCAGCTAGTTGCTGAGGGGTGCTCATCAGGACAACTCACTCTACTTGAGGAGATGCTCCCGGCTCCATAAGTTTATCGAGTGGGAGAGCATTGAGCACAAGTTGCGCCGCCCCACTCGTGGGCCCAAGGACGATGGCGCACTTCGCCAGTTCGTGTGGGTCGCTCGTGAACTTCACGACGGCCGTGTGGTCCTACGAGAGGGGTTGGGCATCGGGACTACCCGTATGCCCCGGGGTGGATCGCCACACTGCGCCACCCCCGGACAAGCCCATAGTTATGGCCGTGCCGTCCTATGATGACCACATGACTCAACCCACTGCGGGAGCCCCAAGTCGGGGTCGCAGTTACACCCGGGTACCGCCACCTCGGCGGGCCCCTCCGCTTCCTCCGGTTCCTTTCCAACCTCACGGGAACATCCCGATCAGCGTGGCCGCGGAGTCTTCCACCCCGGTGTCCCCCAACTTGGGGGCCACCCTCCTGACGGTATACCCCAAGTTGGTGTTGCCGCCCACGCCTCTAACCTCAGAGATGATGATCACCACGTTGGTGCGCACCATTTCCTCGTTGGCCGCGTCGACCGCAACCCTACAGAGTTCCGAGACTCCTCAACTTGAGGAGCGCGTTCGTACTGCCGTAGCGACCGCGAGTTGCGAGTCGGTGGCGGAGTTTATGACAGCCGAGTTGGCTCGTATTGGGGCTATTATGCCCCAGCCAGCCCCACTTGGGCGTGGCAAACGTCGCGCGAGCCGGGCATACTCGCCTCCTCGCCGTCGTCGCCGACACTCTCGGCGCTCTCCCTCCGTGTCGGAAGACGAGTTGTCTTACTCCGTCTCGGAGTCCTCTACCCCGTCGGAGACGGAGTCTGTCCAGCGTCTGCGTCGCAAACTTGCGCGCAAGACCAGGCAGAAGAGTGGCCACGGTCGGCGCCACTTGCGCGACCGTGAGGGGCGCGACGGTTCCGACTTGGAGCCGCCGCCCCCTCCAACGAGTGGAGACCGTTATCGGCGTGGGTCTCGCCGCTCGCCTCCACGTGAGGGCGAGGGCCGTGGAGTGGGAGAGTCTAGCATGCGTGCCTAGTTGGCAGCTGCCTTTGTTGTGAGAGTGTGAGGGTTAGGGCTGTAGTTAAAAGCCACTCTGCGTACCACTTCGACTTGAAGCACTCTCGTGGCACTGTTGCTCGGCCTTCCCTCACGTTGAGGGAGGGCTGTTAGGGTCTATCTCATTCCGGGCACAGTACGCCCGGACCTTCTCAGCGGGAAGGTCCTCCACATACTCCCACGTATCATCCTTGGCTTTGTAGCCAAACCAACGCACCCTCAACATGAGGCGGTCAGTGTCTTCATCCCATCCGTGGTCGATGAACTTATCGAACACGTACTCCTGCGGGCCCTGTTTGGCCGCAGGCAGTGAGGGGAGGCGCCACGACTCCAACGCACGTGCCCAAGATGGGTCGCCTGCAGGCGGTGGCGCAACTTTGACCACGTCCTGTCCGTTCACTGTGCGGAGCGGACCCCATCGTCACTTTCGATGGTGAAGCGCCGCCCATCAGTACGAAGGACCTGGTACGGTCCCTTCGTCTGGAATACCAGCTTACCCCCAGTTGGGGTGTGCGAGTGTACCAGCACCCAGTGACCCTGCTCGGGACATGTTTAGCATTGCGCACCTTTTTGTCAAAGGTACGCTTGTAGCGCTTTTGTGCTTTGTTCATCTCAGCCCTGACTTTAGGGATGAGGTTTTCAAGCCTAGCGGCGAACTCCGCCTTACTCTCAGTAGGAGTAGGCGTACTGCCACCATCCTCCCTAGTTGGGAGCGACCGCCGCACGGCAATAGACCGCACGCGACGGGGGGTCACAAAAGCGAGGGGTACTTCCCCTGTAGATGAGTGAACCTGCGAATTGTAGGCAGTAGTAAGGATAGAAATATATTGGTCCCACGTCTTTACGTGCTCACTCACATAGTGGCGTAGCTGCCTAACAATAGTTTTGTTGAAGCGCTCCACCTGCCCATTAGTTTGTGGGTGGTAGGGGGTGGCATAGTTTGCCTTAACCCCCAACATATCCAGCACTCCCTGAAACAGTACAGACGCAAATTGCGGTCCATTGTCCGATAGTGTACTATCTGGGATGCCATACGCGGCAACCCAGTGATCTAGGAAGGCTGACACGACCGACATGGCCGTGATCTCTGCCAGTGGGATCGCTCGCGTAAGTTTCGTGAAGCGGTCACAGATGACCAGGAGGTACTGGTTGCCCTCCTCGGTCACGGGCAGTGGCCCAAGGATGTCCATCGCCAACGCGGCGAAGGGCTCCTTGGCCGGGAACAATAGCATAGCCGTAGTAGGCCGCCGTTCCATCAGACGATTCTGTGCACAACTTGTGCAGGCAGCCACCCAACTGTAGATGTCCACCACCATGGACGGCCAGTAGTACCTGGTCCTCAGGGTCTGGTACAGTTTATTAGACCCCAGGTGTCCACCCGTTGGAGCGTTGTGCTCCCTCTCAAGGATACTGTCCTTGAGGGATGCGGGGACGACAAGTTGTTCGGTCCCCTGGAATACCCCCCTCCTCATGAGGAGGCCATCGTCTCCCAGAAAGAAGCGCGTCTCAACCACCGTATCCAGTATATCCCTCTGCGACTTGCAGAAGGGATCCTCGGCCTGGGCCTTCACCACCTCGTCCAGGGACAGGGGCAAGTACTTCTTGTTCCCTGGCGCCTCGGGGTTCAACGCCTGACCCGAGCGCGTGACTACCCCCACGATGGGGATGTCCTCATCGACTGGGTTAGTGTCCAGCCCCTCGGTAGGTACCCGAGGGAGGCCGTCGGCAAGGGCATGTTGCCTGCCAGGTCGGTACTCAATGTCAAAGTTGAAGGGTGCCAGTCGCACCCTCCACCGGTTGAGACGAGTGTTCGTACAGTCCGTCTCGAAGATAAACTGCAACGCGCGGTGGTCACAGCGGATGAGGAACTTCTCACCCTCCAGGTAGTGACGAAGTGACGTCACCGCCCATACCACTGCGAGTCCTTCCAACTCGGTGACTCCGTAGTTCTTCTCGGCCGAGTTCAGCCCCTTACTAAAGTATCCCACCGGCAAGTACTCCTTGTCCGGCTGCTGCTGAAGCAACACACAACCAAGTTGGTCGTAGCTAGCGTCCACATCCAGGATGTAGTGGCCTCCCAACCTGGGAATTGCCAAGATGAGGGGCTTCAGCAGAAGGTCCCGAAGAGTCTCAAAGGATTCCTGCTCCACCCGACTTGGGGGAGGCAGGTTCTTCGGTAGCGTTGAGCTCACTAGCTCATTCAACGGCTTCGCCACCTTGGCGAAGCCCTTGGTGAAACGTCGGTACACGTTACACATCCCGAGGAAGCTCCTCATCTGGGTCTGGGTCCGGGGGTACTGAGCCTTACGAATGGCCCTCAAGTTCTTCTCGTTAACACTGTGACGCCCCGGACGGACAACATGTCCCAAGTATTCCACCTCTTGAGTAAAGAGGTGGCACTTACTCGCCTTCAGAGACACACCGGCGTCAGCAAGTAGCTTGAACACCTGGCCAAGATGGCCAATGTGTTCCTCCGGACTTCGGGAGAACACAATGATATCGTCTAGGTACACAAGACAGATCTGCCACCGTACTCCGGCCAGAATCATGTCCATAGCGCCCTGGAAAGTTGCCGGCGCGTTACACAGACCAAACGGTAGGCGTTTGCACTGGTAGGTACCACAGTGACAGGTAAAGGTAGTTTTATGCCTGTCCTCCGGGGCAATGGGAATTTGCCAGTACCCCGCGTTACAGTCCAGGGTAGAGAACACGTTCGCCTCCCCCAGAGAGTCCAGACAGTCATCCATCCTAGGTAGGGGATAACTGTCCTTCACCGTGCTCTCGTTGAGCTTACGGTAGTCGATACAAAACCGGGGGGTCCCATCAACTTTGGGGACTATAACCACCGGACTCGCCCACTCGGCGTTGCTGGCCTCGATCACATCGAGGGCCTCCATGCGAGCAACTTGCTCCTTAACGAGGGCCCTTGAACGGGGTCCTCCCCTATACGGTTGTTGGCGTATAGGGGGTGCACCGGGCTTCAACTCGATCCGGTGTTGGGTAGCTCTCATGAGTCCCAATTGACCATCCCACAACTTGTGATATTGGTCCAAGAGGCGTTCAACTTGAACCCTCAACCTGGGGGGAACACCCTCCATGTTCACATGGGGCCGAGGAGAGGTGGCCGACTTGGCTTGATGCTTCTCCTTTCCGGACTTCGGGTCGCTACTTGCGCCCGCGTTCAGGGTGACCGCTACTACCGGTCCCTCATGTTGGTCGATATAGCCGAACTTGGCTCCCGACTTGAAGTACTTGGGCGTCGGACTCAGGTTCATCACCTGGATCCTCCACAGGACTCCGGCTTTGGAGTCCATCGTGCCAAGGGCAACATGCACTTGGTGCTTGCGAGCAAGACGGGGGTTAGGGTGCACCAACCCGTTCCCCGAAAAATCAGTTACAACGTCAACGTGCGCCACCGAGTTGGGGGGCAACGTGACTTTGCGGGCTAAACGCAGGGTAGCAGTAAACCCTTCCCTCACAGAGCAAACAGGCTTCGACTGTGAGACTGTCACAGGAGCCACAGACTTTCCCTTACCAAGGATGGGGATAGTCTCCCCATTCATCAACTTGACCCAGTACTCGGGGCCACAGATCAAAGGCACTTGTGTTACGACATAAGGGGTACCCAGAAGCAGGGGTACCGATATATTCTCAACTACACCATAGGTCACGTCGACCTCATGGGTCCCCAACCTAGTTGGTAGGGTCACGGCACCAACGATGGGAAGTACCCCACCATTGATGTCAATCATATGGTCAGCCTTGGACCTCCAGCGTTGGAGCTTCACCTCCTTTGGTAATAGCGACTTGCGTATCAAGGAGGCTCCTGACCCGGTATCAAGCACGATGCGGGCACAACAGGCGCGGCCGGGGGCAAGTTGCACCCGTCCAGCCACCTGGAAGTTCTCACCCGTCAGCATTGCCATGACCCGACGTGGGTTAACGTTCTTGGGGAGTCCTACCCGAGGTGGGCGGACTCCCTTAGGTCGCCGCAGTATCCGGCACGGTTGGTTCGTCCTCCTGGCCCACTTGGCCGAGGCTGCCGTTGTGAGCTTCGGACGACCAGCCCCAACGGTCATTCGTTTCCCGCCGACTTGGCGTCCGAATCTGAGGGCGGGGAGGAAGACGACGAGTCCGAGGACGACGTGTCCGCCTCCTCCGCCGAGGGTGTGGCGACCGCAGCGACCGGTCGAGACCCACCCTCGCGGCGTGAACGTACTTCGTTCGTAGCCGACTTTTTACTCGCATTCCTAACAAGTTGTTGGATGCGTTTACTCAACTTGGGGCAATCATATGCCCAGTGACCATCGGAGTTGCAGTTCCAACACCGATGGTCCGGTCCGGGAGGGGTCTTCCCAACTGGGGAAGACGAAGAGGTACCCTGGGAAGTTCCCACGGCAGCTACCACCCTCTCCTTGCGGACTCGGCGTGCCTCTCTCAACTCTCTGGCCTGGCGCGCCTCCTCCCGTTCCTTGGCCAACTCGGCCTGACGCTCCTGGCGTTGTTCCTCCCGCAACTTGCGGTAGGCCTCGCCTCTGCGATAGGCGAACCTGGCCAACTCGGCCAGGGTCGCCCGGGTAGTGTTATGCTCCCGGGTCTCCATCCGGACTGACCAATGGAGTTCCTCCACAAACCGACTCTTCACCACAGCTTGTGGATGAAGAAACCCACAAAGATTGTTGAGCTTACGGACTCGCTCCGCAAAGGACAACTCGTCCTCCGCCTCTTCCTGATGGGCTTGCGTAAACTCCTCGACTTGAGAAGCCAACGCTGCCTCATCAACCATGGCTCTCAACAACCAGTTGACGAGCTCCAAATAGGACGTCACCTCCCCAGCGCCTCCACTTGAGGAGCTGGGCATGACGGACATAAGTTCTGTCCGTAGGTCGCCCTTCGTAAACTCCTGTAGCATGTAAAAAGCCATGCCTTCACTTATGGCATTGTCGTCACAGGCTTTTGTGAAACGACGTAGGAACTCAAAGACACGGAGGGGGGGAGTTCCATCCCACTCCGCTCTGTGCCCAAAAGAATGAAGTGCATTCTTCTTGGCACGGCCCATAGCTCGGGCCTGGTCAGGACCATACGCCACCGACTTGTTGTGGAGGGCGTAGGTCTCACAGTCAAAGATCCGCTGGTAGACCGGGTTGGTTACCTGAATCTTGGGCGGCACCTCACGTTGAGGGAACAGCCGCTGTGGCACTGGGGTAAGTCCACCCTCAGTGCCTGTAGTCTGGTACGGCGAGCTTGGTGTAGCCGCCGGCGTTTCCGAGGGGAACTCCCCCGTGAAGGGCGTACGCCCCACCGCGTATGGTGTGGCTCCCTCGTTGGGAGTCACAGGTGTCGCCCCCAGTTCGGGGCGACCCGAGGTAGGCGTCAGGAGAGATTCCCCCTGCGCCTGTGGGCTCGAAAGCTCCAATCCGGTCTGGACATTAAGGCCATCTGGCAAACTCGCCACAATCCGATTCAGAATAGTATTCGTCATCGTGACCACCAGGTCCGGCAAAGTCTGCCGCAACACATTGGTCGCCTCCCGACGGACAGTTTCCGCGAGGAGTGGATTGACGACTCCAGTTGAGTCTCGGTCCGCCTCCGGGAGTCCACCTGAGGGGTAACCACGTTCCTCAGGGGTCTCAACCGGGGGCATGGGCGCGAGCCCATCGCCGACCAACGGAGGTCCACCGTCCTCCGAAAGCCTAGTTGGCGACGGCTCCAAGCCAAAGTTGGCTCCAACCCGAGTGGAACCCGCGGGGACAGTCCTCACCCCTTGGGACGTTCCCGTTGAGTATACCACACGGTGGCCAGACTTCGGCCCACCCACATCAGAAGTGTCACCCGAGTGAACTCCCGACTGAGTCGGGGTGGCCTGTTGCCCGCCCGCACTTCCAGTCCTGCTGGCTTGAGGGACCTCTAGTCCCTCTGCGACCCCAGGTAAACCCACCTGTGTCTCACCAGTATTCAAAGGCACTGAAGTACGTGCGTCACCCGTGTACTCCCCGGACGACGGGGGGTCCGAGCTAGCCATGTTGGCTGACGATCCGTATGACACGGTCCAAGACCACCGTTCCTCTGAGACAGAGGGCCCCCTACACCCGGGTGCACCCGGAGGTAAAGTTTACCTCTATCCCCTGCTGCTCCACCAAATGTGGCAAAAACCACAAGCACACACGGCACCCAAGTTGGGGCGGTGTGCCAGGGCTGCCTCCCGTGTCGGGGGAACCGGAAGAAGTGCAAGTCGCACACACTCTGTCCCTGTTGTGGGGCAAACCCCCCACGGACAAACAAGAAGATGGTGTGTGGTCCAACAGTTTCTTGGTCGGGACGGGGACGCAGGGCCAAGCCCCGCTGTCCCTCCCCTTATCCCCCCAGGGTCCACTCAGAATCTCGCCACTCAGAATCTCCCACCCCAGCACCTGCCCACCGGGCCACACGAAAATTCAAGACGATAAATGCAGAAAACCCTCAAATCCAAGTTGGATTTACTACTAAGCTAACTATCCCAAACTTAGAGAATATGGACCCAAATGCAGGGGGAGGAACGGATCAGGCTAGTGGCCTGCCGCCCCTTGCATGGCACGTGTTGCCCCCCTACCTGGGGGTCAATACTGCCACAGGCCCAAGTGACCCCGCTGATGCGCTTAGCCACCTTGAACCGCGTCTGCTCCCGGACGGAAAGGGAGTGGAACGGGGCAATCGAGGCCCCCTGCGATTGGGCCCTCCGCAGGATGGGGACCATGACCGATGCGATATCGGCTGGCTTGACACACAGGGTGGTGGACACCTGGGCAATCGCGTCGGCCCGCCGTCGGCGGTCCTGCCGCTCCCCAACGACGGCCTTTCTCGGAATGATGATCCGCCGGTAGATCCTTCTTGCACCCTTGACAAAGGTCACACGGATTTCCTCCGGCTTTGTCTTCTCGACATGGGCGTCGATGAGCCCCTTGATGGTGTCACTGTCTGGTTCAATCGTCAATGAGGGCCCCGTCACCATCGAGAAATGATGGGGAGCTGGTGCCACTGCTGGTGACACTGACACGCTTGTCAGTGAGACCTGACGTCGTGGGGAAGGGGGCGCGGGAGGGGGTGCCGCGGACGCGGTAGGGGGTGCCGACCGACTAGCTCGTTCCGCCCTGGACTTGCAACCCTTGCAAACCTTGTCTCGCTGGCGGGGAGGTAGTTGGCGTTGGACGTCGGCCTTATCAGGATTCCACAGGAAGGTGAGGCAGGCCGGCCCAGGGGATGCCGCGGCCGTCCGAGGGGATGACCCAGGCTTGTGCACCAGAGGTTGGCACGGGTTGGGGCACCCCTTCCTTATAGCAGCTGGGGGATTCTTGTAGTAGCAAGCCGAGCACGTCCCGAGGCGCACTCCGTTCGTGTCCTTACCACCAGCGAGGACGCACCGCCGCACAGACACAGACGAGCAAAACTGGACGGCATCGTCATCGCCGATGACGCCAGCTCGTACAGCCTTCTGCCAGCGCTCTGTTCCACGGCCCGGCCGTAAAAACGACAGCAGGCACACCACGCACACAAAAGCCGGAGCAGCGCCAATAAAAACCTCGTTTACCCGTACACACGCGATGTGTCTGACGGGTGGGCCGAGAAAAAAAAGAAAAAATCAGTCAGCAAGCCATAGCGGGCAGAGAAGTGAGAAAAAGTGGGTACTGATGTTAGTCAAGTTGCTCTCCGTGAGCTGCTCTATCTCATAGAAGAAGGTAGGTCACACAGTGCGCTTGCTAGGTGGTTGCTTTTTGGGCAAGCAAAGACGTACCGTGGAGGGGGGGGGGGCACAAAAAAACAATCAGGAGCGTCAGGGGTTCCTGCACGTGGCGGCAACATGGTACAGTGTAACCGGACGGGGGAAAAGTTGGGGGGACGGCGTGGGCGATACAGTCAGAGAAAGAAGCGTGCAGGAGGAGGGTGTCCCATGGAGCAACCGCGGGGAACAGACGCGCTGGTAGCTCGGCGGGACACGCCGATGAGAGATCGCGGCATTCATTTGGAAATCAACGTGGCGGGGATTTTTGCGCCACGTGTTAGACCTGTATGTCCGCCCTTAACTGGGGGTGCCCTGGCGGGGTAACACGCAGCATCCCCCCGTCTCGCCACCGCCTGATTGGAACCAAACCGGGGATGCGTTTCTTTGCTGGTGCGCCTGCAGCCAGGAAGGCGATAGAAGTGAGTACCTGACTCGACGGGTCACGAAGCCGTGGCTGTTACACCCCCATCGCCATCACCCAAGTCGCGAACAACGGGGCAGATTCCGGGCAGAGCATCACGCGCGCCCGCCAGAGAGCGTGAAGACTGCGTCTGCCCCGGGCCATGGGGGACCTGCAGGGGCCCATCGGGGGCCCGCGCCCGCTCCGACGCCAGCGCACGCCCCCAACCCTTCGGGGAGCGTCACGGCTTGTGGTACACGACCCGGTGACAAGTGGAAGACGATCAAAAAAAAATGCTGACGCGGCGGCACGTCAGACGCAAGTCCTAACCCCACCCGCGGAAGGCACCATGATCCCAGACCCAGACGACCGCCCCATAAAAAGACAACAACAGAAAAGCATAGGGCCCGCGTGCGCTGGTACCAACACCACTCTACGAACAAAGCGCCGCCCCTAACAGGCCTGCCGACGAGACCTCGCACGCCATGCAACTCCCAGACCGTACGAAAAAAAAAAAAACCAAGGCCACGCGCCGCCCTCCCCACCCACTTCCCCCTCAAAAGCCCAGGACCCCCCGCTGGACCACCGGCCCCCGGTGGCGGGCCTCACCCGCCGGCCGGGAGCGCACCACCACCTCCTCAGGAGCCGCCGCACCCCCGTCGGCGTCCACCACAATCCCCTCTCCCGCTCGGCGCACCCCCGCATCCACCCCCGCCCCATACGACAGCACGCCCACAATCGCCACCAGCGCGGCGAGGCCCACCGCCCGTACCACCGCGGCGTACACCTCGGCCGCCGCGGCGGTGGCGGCCACGTCCGACACACGACGGCGGCGGCGGGCAGCCGCGGCTGAGGCGCTGCCAGGCCCAGCCATGGCGGTCGACCCCACCCGCCGGGCACCACCGCCGTCGCCACCAGCCACTGGGGAGAGGGGAAATACCCCGTCGCCGGGAACGCCGCCGCCCGGAGACGGCGCACCCGCCGCCGCCGATGCCGCTGCCGCCGCCGATGCCGACGAAGACGACGACGACGGCGACGACGACGATGGCGGCGCCGACCGCGACGGCCCAGGCCGGCGGGAGAGGGCCGACAGGCGGGCGGCGAGGTCCGCACGCAGCGCCGCGTCGTCCATTCCGGGCGGTGGCGGCGGCGGCGGGTCTGCCGCCGCGGTCGGCACCGCCACCGCCCGCCGTGGGCGACAATGGTGGCAGGGGGGGGTCCCCGACGGCCGGCGAGTAGAGGGGGGCAGGCGGCCGACAGGGCTCCCGCGGGGGAGGGGGCCAGCGGCGGCGGTGGCGCCGCAACGCTGTGGCGTGAGCAGGGGCGGGGGGGGGAGAAACGTCAGCGCCATGGGGAACCGCGTGTAGCGGCGGAGGGTGGCGGCCAAGAGGTTGGACAAATGTACACCCAAGGCCCGCTTGAAGGGGGGAGCAGCGGCCAGGGGACGCACCGGCGACAAAAAAAAATAGAGCTCAACGCAGAGGCCGCCCAAAAGAAAAAAAAAAGAGGCGGCCGGTGCGTCGGGTACGTGACGGGCTTGCGCGTTCGTGAGCGGTCGAGCCGGCAAACAAAAGGAGCCGCGACAAAAAAAAAGGGCGTAGATCGTCCAGAAGGACTTCTTCCACGGTCGGGTAGCACGATGACTCCAGCAACGACAGCGCAGGAGCGTCGCAAGCGGAAAAGACAAGGCCCCGACGGCAATCGCCCGTCCAAGAGGGGTGGTACGGCCGGGCAAGCCGCGTTCGTATGCGCAGACAGACGGAAAATGGTATGATCAAGTGGTGGGAGTGGCGGGGCAGATGGTGGGAGCGGGCGAGCAGGGGGCGGTCTCGGGCGGGGAGGGGACTCACCACCGTAGCGTGCGCGGGCGTGCGGCGCGAGCGAGAGGGATGGGTCGGAGCGGAGCGGGCGAGGGGAACACGCGCTCACGCCACGACAGCTGCCACTGCCCAGGCGGGCCAGGGAAAGGCGAGCCGCCCTACGGCAGGGCCACCCCAGGGCCCGTCGCGCGGTGCGCATCTGCGCGAGCGAGGCGCGCTTGCGGCCCGTGGGTGGGCCCCCCAGATATTTGGGCGTGTCTCCAAGTGTCACGTGGGATCGTGCTGTGGGAGAGGGGCCCCTGGAGAGGCACGCGTGTGGACGATTTTCTTCTTGGGGGGACCCCCTGCGGCTGGTGCCCGCCGCAGCGGGTTTGAGTGAAGGATGGGGGACCACTTTTCGCTCTTGGGTCGACTGGAAGGATCATCTTGTCCGTATCGTCGAGTGAATTAATTTCATCACCTCCGGTGCAGTACTACTGAAAAATCGACACTAAGCATGTTTGATTGTTCTGCTGCCTTTCGTCCTTCAAAAATCAAGCATTTCGATGGATCGTACCTAAGGGTGAACCCACCAGGCACGTCCGAAGTGACATTTATTTCTGAACTCGTGGGAACCTGGCCGAATATTTCACACGTGGCACGTATAGGGAAGACCCGGCTTGGAAAGGGTCACGTACCAACAACACGTTCCCCATATCGCTCCATACAGCATTTGGCGATGTTCATCGCAGTGAACGTAAGTACAACCGGATAGCAAACCCGCGAATCGGGAGCTGGTCGGAACGCGGTCGGGCGTTCCACAGGATCGGCCTGTATGGGGAACGCACCCCCCCCTTCCGACCAGGTCCGAGTCTCGGATTGGCCGATTGGCAGGCCACGACGACTGTTTCCGTGATTGAACTCAAAGTCACGTTTTCGAGATCAAGATTTTGACGAGCACAAAAAGTCACACGTCACAAGGTCGTTGCAATCCGGGCCCGTCGGCGAACCACGTGCTCCATGGTACCATGGCACCTGCCGCGTGCCTGTCATCCAGCTGTCAGAAAAGCACTGACCCCTCGACAGGGGGCGTGGACGGGGGGGGGGGGGATGCGCGCGGGTGCGGTGGGCCCCTCGAGCGGACCCTGACGTGGTCCGCCGACAGAAAGTCGACGTTCCGTGTCGCGGCCGCTGGGGCGTGTCACGTTGCGAGCCGTGGACGGCGGGGATGGGGCCCCTGGCACACGTCCACGAGAGGGGCGGCAATCGGTGGGGGGGTGCTAGAGCCACTGCCAGCAGGAGGGGCGGCTCCCGCGTGGAGCGGGGCCCTTTCCACAGCCTCAGAATCAGGGCAGTTGGGGGGGGGGGCGCAGAACCGGCGCCAGGAGGGGGGGCGTTGGGCGCCTGGAGCGGGGCCCCTTCCACAGACCCTCAAAATCAGGGCAGTGGGGGGGGGGGGGAGCGCAGAACGGGCCCCAGGTGGGCTGGCAGGTCGCTCCCTGTGCCGGTAGCCAGTTTGGGGGGGGTGGAGCGCCAGGGGGGTGGGGGGCGGTGCGCTGGTGGCGCCGCGTCCGTCGTCGCACGCGGTGGCCGTTGACGACGCGACCATCTCTTTCCGCACCATCACCGTCCTGTCCGCCTCACCATCGCCGTACCCTCCACCACGACGCCACCATTCCTTTTCTCACCACCACAGTCCCCTCCCTCACGACGCTGCACCCTCCATCACCGTATCCTCCCCCTCGCGACACGTCCGTCGGCACGGCCATGGACCTGGGCCAGGACAGCGGCGACGACTTGGACACGTACGCCATGCTCGGTGCCAGCAATGCGCTGGCGATGCGGCGCGCCATGGCACCATTTGACGAGGACGAGGACGACGCACCCCCCCAGGAGGAGAAGCGCTATCCCGGGTCCCTTCCTGGCCGACGGCCCAACAAGAACCGCGACTTCTCTGTCGGAGTGGACAACATCCTACGTGATTACTTTGGACTCAATGGCAACCCTCCTGTGTACGACGAGAGGGACTTCGAGCGCCGCTTTCGTGTGCCGCGGGTTGTCTTCGATCGCATCTACAAGGACATCAAGGACGAGCCCGGGTGGCAGCAGACCATCAATGCCACGGGGCGCCCGCAGTCTCATCCTCTTCAGAAGCTGGTGGCGGCCTTTCGCGTCCTCGCGTACGGGGAGGCGTATGACCGCACCGACGAATACGTCCGCCTCTCTCGCAGTACGATTGAGAAGGCCACCAAGAGCTTTATAGACTTCATTGTGGACACCTACGAGCACATCTAACTCCGCCGCCCCAACAATGACGAGCTCGCCGTCATCTTGAAACGGAACGCGGAGCGAGGGATGCCGGGGTGCATGGGCTCCATCGACTGCTCGCATTGCACGTGGCGCAACTGCCCTCGCGCGCACGCTGGTATGTACCAGGGCTACAAGAAGAAGCGCTCCATCGTCATGGAAACCGTATGCGACGAGGACCTCTTCATCTGGCATTTTTTCATTGGCACGCCGGGGAGCAACAATGATCTGAATGTGCTGCGCCAATCTCCTCTTTACTTTGACGTCATTTCCGGCGTGTGGCCGCCGCGAACCTTCGACTACACACTCAACGGTCGCACACGCTCGCTCCTTTACTACCTCGCCGACGGTATTTATCCTCAATACGCCTTCTTTGCCACACCCTTCGCCACGCCGCAGACGCCGCAGGACCGTACGTACAACCGGCTTCAGGAGGCTCTACGCAAGGACGTAGAGCACCTTTACGCCGTTTTGACGGCCCGTTTCCACGTGGCCCTTCACCCTGCACGGTTTCGGTCGGTGCGGCGCATCATCCTCGCAGGCAAGGCCGTTGCCATCTTACACAATATGACGGTGGAGCAGCGGCGCGGGAGTTTCTTGTCTCGTCGGCGCACTGGCCGGGACCATGGCCCTCCTGCTGGTGGAGGTGGTGGCGCCGCCGGCCCAGATGGCGGACCGGCGGCGATGGGTGGCGGCCCTGCCGCCAGCGGACATGGAGACGGCGGCGGTGGCGGATCAGCGGCAGGGGGTGGCGGCCCTGCCGCCTGTGGACACGGAGGTGGAGGCGGCGGTGGCGGACCGGCGGCGGGGGCTGGCGGCCCTGCCGCCGGCGGACGTGGAGACGGCGGCGGTGGCGGATCAGCGGCGGGGCGTGGCGGCCCTGCCCGTGGTGGCGGACTGGCGGCGGGGGGTGGCGGCCCTGCCCGTGGTGGCGGTGGTGGCGAGGGTCCGCTTCCCGCTGTTAGTCCAGCCCAAGACCCGCCTGTGGGCTCCTTCCTCTTTGAGCTGCGGGCACGCGCGGAGGCAACAGACGCGGATGAGTTTGCGGCACTGAGGGACGACTTGGCCGCTCATATATGGGAAGACCGCGCTGCCTTCCTCCAGCCGTATCTGTAGCACATAGTGAGGGGTGCCATCGTAAAGGTTCTTTTTTTTGCTGGCGTTTACCCTTTGCAAGGGTGGACGCCTGCTTTTTTTTTTTCCTTGACACGCTGTGCCTTTTGCTTGTGTGCAGGCCATCACAGCCGCCATATCCATTCTCCCTGAGGCGTCAATGCAGAGACTCAAAGCACACGCCTACGTGATCGAAGCCCCATCCTCTGCTAGAGCCACTGCAATGCCACAGAAGGGTAGGGGAGTCTCAAGCCGCGCCCACACCAGCAAGAGAGCCATCCTGTCCTCTCCTGGCTGTGACGATGGCGCTGCCGCCGCTGCGTTTTGTGGGGAAGGAGCTCCCCCCCCCAGAGCGCAAATCTCTAAGAAGCCCTCTCGAGGAGCGTCGCGGGAATGTTGGGTGCAGTTGTGTGTGGGGACGTTGGGTGCAGCTGTGTGCTTTACTGCCACCTGGTGACGCCCGAGGGGTTCAGGCGAGATGTTCAGGCTGAGGGCTCTTTGCATGTTCCAAGGAAAAAAAAAGACTGTGGTCACTTCTGGATGAAGCAACCACAGCCAAAAAAAAACCTTTGCTGCCGTTCTACGCACGCGAAAGAAAAGCACACGACTATGAAGTGCAGCGCAGAAAAGGAACATAGCACAAGGATGAGGCGGGCACACGCATACAAACAAAGCACAAGGATGGGGCGGGCACACGCATACAAACAAAGCACAAGGATGGGGCGGGCACACGCATGTCAAAAGGGCCTCAGACGGTCACAAAGATGCAAGCAAGGGATGGGACAAAACTGCAGAGTAGATGGGTCGAGGAGCATCAAGCCTCCTCCTCGCCAAAATCATCAGCGTCTTCGTCATCGGCCTTGGTTTGATCAAGCTCTGCAGCCCACGGGCCGCCATTGTCGTCCCCGTCCTCCAGGTCCTCCTCCTCCAGGTCCTCCTCCTTCAGGTCCTCCACGTCCTTCTCCACGTCCCGCGCAATGTCCCAGTCCACGTCCGCTTCCTCCTGCTCGTCAGATGGCCCCGGCGGGGGGCTGGGCGTACTCTCAATCATGTGCACCGCCAAATTGGACGCAACGGCATGAAAGTTGTTGGCCTTGGTGAGCTGCGCCTTCTCTCCGCGAGAGAGAGAGACCACCGGGTTCATGTCACTCTCCTCCATTACGGCAACAGGTGCGTGCGGCGGTGACGGCGGCGGAGGGCCAGATCCCCAGGAAGGAGTGCCGGTAGATGGCTCAGGGGAAGCCAAAATACGCGGTGGCATGAGGGTAGATTTGCCCGCCTTGCGCCGCGCCTCCTCTGCGTCGCTCTGCTCCATGATGCGGTTAAGAAGGTTCTCGTGGAAGCGGCGCCCCTCCGTCGTGTCACGGATGGCGGGGTCGCTCATGAAGGCGACCTGCATGCGCATCTTGGCCGTCTCCCCAATGCTGGTCAACGCCTTGGTGTTGGCAGAGCACTCGCGCATTAGGGCAGCGGCCGCAGCGCGCGTGGTTTTGGCGGCCTTGGTGCCGCCGGGCGGCCCCTGGAAGTCGGACACCGACCCGTCGCGCTTGCCGAGGATGGGCTGGCCCGCATCGTCAAGAAGGAAATCGTCATCGCCCAGCTTGCCGGCGGCCATGTCGTACGCCGCCCCACTGCACTTATCGACGGTCCGGAGCACACGCCAGCAGGGAAGGATCCGACACTTGCCCTCGACGGGCTTGTTGTTGACGTCGACTGCTCCGCGCACCGCCGCATACCAGTCCTTCTTGCCGTTGTAGTGCGCCATGTGGCAGTATTGACCCCCAGGTAGGGGGCAACACGTGCCATGCAAGGGGCGGCAGGCCACTAGCCTGATCCGTTCCTCCCCCTGCATTTGGGTCCATATTCCCTAAGTTCGGGATAGTTAGCTTAGTAGTAAATCCAACTTGGATTTGAGGGTTTTCTGCATTTATCGTCTTGAATTTTCGTGTGGCCCGGTGGGCAGGTGCTGGGGTGGGAGATTCTGAGTGGCGAGATTCTGAGTGGACCCTGGGGGGATAAGGGGAGGGACAGCGGGGCTTGGCCCTGCGTCCCCGTCCCGACGAAGAAACTGTTGGACCACACACCATCTTCTTGTTTGTCCGTGGGGGGATTGCCCCACAACAGGGATAGAGTGTGTGCGACTTGCACTTCTTCCGGTTCCCCCGACACGGGAGGCAGCCCTCGCACACCGCCCCAACTTGGGTGCCGTGTGTGCGAGTGGTTTTTGCCACATTTGGTGGAGCAGCAGGGGACAGAGGTAAACTTTACCTCCGGGTGCACCCGGGTGTAGGGGGCCCTCTGTCTCAGAGGAACGGTGGACTTGGACCGTGTCATACGGATCGTTAGCCAACATGGCTAGCTCGGACCCCCCGTCGTCCGGGGAGTACACGGGTGACGCACGTACTTCAGTGCCTTTGAATACTGGTGAGACACAGGTGGGTTTACCTGGGGTCGCAGAGGGACTAGAGGTCCCTCAAGCCAGCAGGACTGGAAGTGCGGGCGGGCAACAGGCCACCCCGACTCAGTCGGGAGTTCACTCGGGTGACACTTCTGACGTGGGTGGGCCGAAGTCTGGCCACCGCGTGGTATACTCAACGGGAACGTCCCAAGGGGTGAGGACTGTCCCCGCGAGTTCCACTCGGGTTGGAGCCAACTTTGGCATGGAGCCATCGCCAACTAGGCTTTCGGAGGACGGCGGACCTCCGTTGGTCGGCGATGGGCTCGCGCCCATGCCCCCGGTTGAGACCCCTGAGGAACGTGGTTACCCCTCAGGTGGACTCCCGGAGGTGGACCGAGACTCAACTGGAGTCGTCAATCCACTCCTCGCGGAAACTGTCCGTCGGGAGGCGACCACTGTGTTGCGGCAGACTTTGCCGGACCTGGTGGTCACGATGACGAATACTATTCTGAATCAGATTGTGGCGAGTTTGCCAGATGGCCTTAATGTCCAGACCGGATTGGGGCCTTCGAGCCCGCAGGCGCAGGGGGTGCCCCCCCTGACACCTATCTCGGGTCGCCCTGAACAGGGGGCGACCCCTGTGACTCCCAACGAGGGAGCCACACCATACTCGGTGGGGCGTACGCCCTTCATGGGGGAGTTCCCCCCGACAACACCGGCGGCTACACCAAGCGCGCCGCGCCGGACTACAGGCACTGTGGGTGAACTTACCCCAGTGCCACAGCGGCTGTTCCCTCAACGTGAGGTGCCGCCCAAGATCCAGGTAGCCAACCCGGTCTACCAGAGGATCTTTGACTGTGAGACCTACGCCCTCCACAACAAGTCGGTGGCGTATGGTCCTGACCAGGCCCGAGCCATGGGCCGTGCCAAGAAGAATGCACTTCACTCTTTTGGGCACAAAGCGGAGTGGGATGGAACTCCCCCCCTCCGTGTCTTTGAGTTCCTACGTCGTTTCACAAAAGCCTGTGACGACAATGCCATAAGTGAAGGCATGGCTTTTTACATGCTACAGGAGTTTACGAAGGGAGACCTGCGGACAGAACTTATGTCCGTCATGCCCAGCTCCTCAAGTGGAGGCGCTGGGGAGGTGACGTCCTATTTGGAGCTCGTCAACTGGTTGTTGAGGGCCATGGTTGATGAAGCGGCGTTGGCTTCTCAAGTCGAGGAGTTTACGCAAGCCCATCAGGAAGAGGCGGAGGACGAGTTGTCCTTTGCGGAGCGGGTCCGTAAGCTCAACAATCTTTGTGGGTTTCTTCATCCACAAGCTGTGGTGAAGAGTCGGTTTGTGGAAGGACTCCACTGGTCAGTCCGGATGGAGACCCGGGAGCATAACACTGCCCGGGCGACCCTGGCCGAGTTGGCTAGGTTCGCCTACCGCAGAGGCGAGGCCTACCGCAAGTTGCGGGAGGAACAACGCCAGGAGCGTCAGGCCGAGTTGGCCAAGGAACGGGAAGAGGCGCGCCAGGCCAGAGAGTTGCGAGAGGCACGCCGAATCCGCAAGGAGAGGGTGGTAGCTGCCGTGGGAACTTCCCAAGGTACCTCGTCGTCTTCCCCAGTTGGGAAGACCCCTCCGGGAACTGATCATCGGTGTTGGAACTGCAACTCCGATGGTCACTGGGCATATGATTGCCCCAAGTTGAGTAAACGCATCCAACAGCTTGTTAGGAATGCGAGTAAGAAGTCGGCTACGAACGAAGTGCGTTCACGCCGCGAGGGTGGGTCTCGACCAGTGGTGGCGGTCGCCACACCCTCGACGGAGGGGGCGGACACGTCGTCCTCGGACTCGTCGTCGTCCCCTTCGCCCTCAGATTCGGACGCCAAGTCGGCGGGAAACGAATGACCGTTGGAGCTGGTCGTCCGAAGCTCACAACGGCAGCCTCGGCCAAGTGGGCCAAGAGGACGAACCAACCGTGTCGGATACTGCGGCGACCTAAGGGAGTCCGCCCACCTCGGGTGGGACTTCCCAAGAACGTAAACCCACGTCGGGTCATCGCGGTGCTGACGGGTGAGAACTTCCAGGTGGCTGGACGGGTGCAACTTGCCCCCGGCCGCGCCTGTTGTGTCCGTATCGTACTTGATACCGGGTCAGGAGCCTCCTTGATACGCAAGTCGCTATTACCAAAGGGGATGAGGCTCCAACGCTGGAAGTCTAAAGCTGACCATCTGATCGATATCAATGGTGGGGTACTTCCCATCGTTGGTGCCGTGACCCTACCAACTCGGTTGGGGACCCATGAGGTCGACGTGACCTATGGTGTAGTTGAGAATATATCGGTACCCCTGCTTCTGGGTACCCCTTATGTCGTAACACAAGTGCCTTTGATTTGTGGCCCTGAGTACTGGGTCAAGTTGATGAATGGGGAGACTATCCCCATCCTTGGTAAGGGAAAGTCTGTGGCTCCTGTGACAGTTTCACAGTCGAAGCCTGTTTGTTCTGTGAGGGAAGGGTTTACTGCTACTCTGCGTTTAGCCCGTAAAGTCATGTTGCCCCCCAACTCGGTGGCGCACGTGGATGTTGTAACTGATTATGCGGGGAACGGGTTGGTGCACCCTAACCCCCGTCTTGCTCGCAAGCACCAAGTGCATGTTGCCCTTGGCACGATGGACTCCAAAGCCGGAGTCCCGTGGAGGATCCAGGTGATGAACCTGAGCTCGTCGCCCAAGTTCTTCAAGTCGGGGGCCAAGTTCGGCTATATCGACCAACACGAGGGACCGGTAGTAGCGGTCACCCTCAGCGCGGGCGCAAGTAGCGACCCGAAGTCCGGAAAGGAGAAGCATCAAGCCAAGTCGGCCGCCTCTCCTCGGCCCCAGGTAAACATGGAGGGTGTTCCACCCAGGTTGAGGGTTCAAGTTGAACGCCTCTTGGACCAATATCACAAGTTGTGGGATGGTCAATTGGGACTCATGAGAGCTACCCAACACCGGATCGAGTTGAAACCCGGTGCGCCCCCTATACGCCAACAACCGTATAGGGGGGGACCCCGTTCAAGGGCCCTCGTTAAGGAGCAAGTTGCTCGCATGGAGGCCCTCGATGTGATCGAGGCCAGCAACGCCGAGTGGGCGAGTCCGGTGGTGATCGTCCCCAAAGTTGATGGGACCCCCCGGTTCTGTATCGACTACCGTAAGCTCAACGAGAGCACGGTGAAGGATAGTTATCCCCTACCTCGGATGGATGACTGTCTGGACTCTCTGGGGGAGGCAAACGTGTTCTCTACCCTGGACTGTAACGCGGGGTACTGGCAAATTCCCATTGCCCCGGAGGACAGGCATAAAACTACCTTTACCTGTCACTGTGGTACCTACCAGTGCAAGCGTCTACCGTTTGGCCTGTGTAACGCGCCGGCAACTTTCCAGCGCGCTATGGACATGATTCTGGCCGGAGTACGGTGGCAGATCTGTCTCGTGTACCTAGACGATATCATTGTGTTCTCCCGAAGTCCGGAGGAACACATTGGCCATCTTGGCCAGGTGTTCAAGCTACTTGCTGACGCCGGAGTGTCACTGAAGGCGAGTAAGTGCCACCTCTTCACTCAAGAGGTGGAGTACTTGGGACATGTTGTCCGTCCGGGGCGTCTCAGTGTCAACGAGAAAAACTTGAGGGCCATCCGCAAGGCTCAGTACCCCCGGACCCAGACCCAGATGAGGAGCTTCCTCGGGATGTGTAACGTGTACCGACGTTTCACTAAGGGCTTCGCCAAAGTGGCGAAGCCGTTGAATGAGTTAGTGAGCTCAACGCTACCGAAGAACCTGCCTCCCCCAAGTCGGGTGGAGCAGGAATCCTTTGAGACTCTTCGGGACCTTCTGCTGAAGCCCCCTATCCTGGCTATTCCCAGGTTGGGAGGCCACTACATCCTGGATGTGGACGCTAGCTACGACCAACTTGGTTGTGTGTTGCTTCAGCAACAGCCGGACAAGGAGTACTTGCCGGTGGGATACTTCAGCAAGGGGCTAAACTCGGCCGAGAAGAACTACGGAGTCACCGAGTTGGAAGGACTCGCAGTGGTATGGGCGGTGACGTCACTTCGTCACTACCTAGAGGGTGAGAAGTTCCTCATCCGCTGTGACCACCGCGCGTTGCAGTTCATCTTCAAGACGGACTGTACGAACACTCGTCTCAACCGGTGGAGGGCGCGACTTGCACCCTTCAACTTTGATATTGAGTACCGACCTGGCAGGCAACATGCCCTTGCCGACGGCCTCTCTCGGGTACCTACCGAGGGACTGGACACCACCCCAGTCGATGAGGACATCCCCATCGTGGGGGTAGTCACGCGCTCGGGTCAGGCGTTGAATCCCGAGGCGCCAGGGAACAAGAAGTACTTGCCCCTGTCCCTGGACGAAGTAGTGAAGGCCCAGGCCGAGGATCCCTTCTGCAAGTCGCAGAGGGATACCCTGGATACAGTGGCGGAGACGCGGTTCTTCCTGGGAGACGATGGCCTCCTCATGAGGAGGGGGGTATTCCAGGGGACCGAACAACTTGTCGTCCCCGCATCCCTCAAGGACAGTATCCTTGAGAGGGAGCATAACGCTCCCACGGGTGGACACCTGGGGTCTAGTAAACTGTACCAGACCCTGAGGACCAGGTACTACTGGCCGTCCATGGTGGTGGACATCTACAGTTGGGTGGCTGCCTGCACAAGTTGTGCACAGAACCGTCTGATGGAACGGCGGCCTACTACGGCTATGCTATTGTTCCCGGCCAAGGAGCCCTTCGCCGCGTTGGCGATGGACATCCTTGGGCCACTGCCAGTGACCGAGGAGGGCAACCAGTACCTCCTGGTCATCTGTGACCGCTTCACGAAACTTACGCGAGCGATCCCACTGGCAGAGATCACGGCCATGTCGGTCGTGTCAGCCTTCCTAGATCACTGGGTTGCCGCGTATGGCATTCCGGATAGTACACTATCGGACAATGGACCGCAATTTGCGTCTGTACTGTTTCAAGGAGTGCTGGATATGTTGGGGGTTAAGGCAAACTATGCCACCCCCTACCACCCACAAACTAATGGGCAGGTGGAGCGCTTCAACAAAACTATTGTTAGGCAGCTGCGCCATTATGTGAGTGAGCACGTGAAGACGTGGGACCAATACATTTCTATTCTGACCACTGCCTACAATTCGCAGGTTCACTCATCTACCGGGGAAGTACCCCTCGCTTTTGTGACCCCCCGTCGCGTGCGGTCTATTGCCGTGCGGCGGCCGCTCCCAACTAGGGAGGATGGTGGCAGTACGCCCACTCCTACTGAGAGTAAGGCGGAGTTCGCTGCTAGGCTTGAAAACCTCATCCCTAAAGTCAGGGCTGAGATGGACAAAGCACAAAAGCGCTACAAGCGTACCTTTGACAAAAAGGTGCGCAACGCCAAGCATGTCCCCGAGCAGGGTGACTGGGTATTGGTCCACTCACACACCCCAACTGGGGGTAAGTTGGTGTTCCAGACGAAGGGGCCGTACCAGGTCCTTCGTGCTGATGGGCGGCGCTTCACCATCGAAAGTGACGATGGGGTCCGCACAGTGAACGGACAGGACGTGGTCAAAGTTGCACCACCGCCTGCAGGCGACCCAGCTTGGGCGCGTGCTTTGAAAACGTGGCGCCTGCCCTCGCTGCCTGCAGCCAAACAGGGCCCGCAGGAGTACGTGTTCGACAAGTTCATCGACCACGGCTGGGATGAGGATACTGACCGCCTCATGTTGAGGGTGCGTTGGTTTGGCTACAAAGCCAAGGATGATACGTGGGAGTATGTGGAGGACCTTCCTGCTGAGAAGGTCCGGGCGTACTGTGCCCGGAACGAGATAGACCCTAACAGCCCTCCCTCAACGTGAGGGAAGGCCGAGCAACAGTGCCAAGAGAGTGCTTCAAGTCGAAGTGGTACGCAGAGTGGCTTTAAACTACAGCCCTAACCCTCACACTCTCACAACAAAGGCAGCTGCCAACTAGGCACGCGTGCTAGACTCTCCCACTCCACGGCCCTCGCCCTCACGTGGAGGCGAGCGGCGAGACCCACGCCGATAACGGTCTCCACTCGTTGGAAGGGGCGGCGGCTCCAAGTCGGAACCGTCGCGCCCCTCACGGTCGCGCAAGTGGCGCCGACCGTGGCTACTCTTCTGCCTGGTCTTGCGCGCAAGTTTGCGACGCAGACGCTGGACAGACTCCGTCTCCGATGGGGTAGAGGACTCCGAGACGGAGTAAGACAACTCGTCTTCCGACACGGAGGGAGAGCGCCGCGAGTGACGGCGACGACGGCGAGGAGGCGAGTATGCCCGGCTCGCACGACGCTTGCCACGCCCAAGTGGGGTTGGCTGGGGCATAATAGCCCCAATGCGAGCCAACTCGGCCGTCATAAACTCCGCCACCGACTCGCAACTCGCGGCCGCCACTGCAGTACGGAACGCGCTCCTCAAGTTGAGGAGTCTCGGAACTTTGGAGGGTTGCGGTCGACGCGGCCAACCAGGAAATGGTGCGCACCAACGTGGTGATCATCATCTCTGAGGTTAGAGGCGTGGGCGGTAACACCAACTTGGGGTATACCGTCAGGAGGGTGGCCCCCAAGTTGGGAGACCACCGGTGTGGATGACTCCACGGCCACGCTGATCGGGATGTTCCCGTGAGGCTGGAAAGGAACAGGAGGAAGCGGAGGGGCACGCCGAGGTGGCGGTACCCGGGTGTAACTGCGACCCCCGACTTGGGGCCCCCGCAGTAGGTTGAGTCATATGGTCATCATATGAGGGCACAGCCATAACTATGGGCTTGTCCGGGGGTGGCGCAGTGTGACGATCCACCCCCGGGGCATACGGGTAGTCCCCGATGCCCAACCCCTCTCGTAGGACCACACGGCCGTCGTGAAGTTCACGAGCGACCCACACGAACTGGCGAAGTGCGCCATCGTCCTTGGGCCCCCGAGTGGGGCGGCGCAACTTGTGCTCAATGCTCTCCCACTCGATAAACTTGTGGAGGCGGAGCATCTCCTCAAGTAGAGTGAGTTGTCCTGACGAGCACCCCTCAGCAACTAGCTGAGGGGTGAGCTGTTCCAAACCCTGGATGAGCCGGAGGGGGAGATGCCAGAGCATCCCCCGCCGCTGAACACATGACACCCAGGTCGACATGACCTCGAGGAGCCACTGGGTGGCCAACATGGCCCACACAGATGATCAGGGCCAGCCGTCAACATGACGGAGCCGAAGTGGTCAAGCAACCGTGGCAACAATGCCGGGAACCCGTAGGGGGCTCAACTTGAGGCCACCACTCGGGCTTCTTCGGTAGTATTGCTCCTTACTGGCAGCAGACTGCTGAGGAAACTCAAGTTGAGCCGAGGTCACCAAGTAGGGACCTCGCCGGAAGTCCTTCTCCATCCGCACATCAAAGTGATGAGTGTGCGGATCGGCCTCGTGAAGGTACGGGGGGCGAGTTGCCACCGCGTCCCAAGTGAAGGTCGGCAAGTCGCCGGGACCCGGGATAGTTCCCCCGCGGTCCACCATGGCCTTGGCCCGCTGCACGTCCTCGACCTCCTCGTCGTCCAGGAAGGCAAACTGGTCCGTCCTGAAGCCGGCAGGGAACCCGACCCTACGGGGATACTTCTCCCGTAGGCGGTCCCATACCCGACCCATCGCTGCGCCGAGTCGGCCACAGCGAAGAACAGTCAACCCCTCCTCATACAGAGGCCAAGCGGGGTAAAAACCACCGCCCCAAGGCCTCACGCGGGACAACTTGTCCCGCCTCCGGGGGAGATCCTGCCGTCAACCCAAAGCCGGGTGACGCGGAGTCCCCACCCCCGGAGCGATCGCGGAGCCCCCGCCGGAAGTCCCGGCAGGCGCTGCACCGTAGGAGGTGTCCTCCATACGCTCATCGAGAGAGTCCGTCTCCCACTCCCGGAGTCGCCATGGCTCTCCCCAAGTTGGGGAGAGACGTCCTGGCTATCGCGGCACGAGACCCGCCTCGAGTTGAGGGGGACTCGGATCGTGGGTAAACGGGTGGCCTCCCCAGCGTGGGGTGGCCCCGTGTAAGGTGAAGGAGAAGTGGTGGTGGTGGTGAGGTGTGAACCGAGGAGAGCAAGCTGCCAAGTGGGCAAGCTTGAGGAGAGGGGCGGCCAACGTGACCGCCTCCACATCCGCGTTACGTACTCAAGGGGGACAGCAAGTCGCGTCCCCCCCAACGCCGAGACGTGCGTTTACGCACCCCCTCACAGGGCCGACCGGGTCGGTCGGAACTGAGGAGAGGGAGTGTGGCAGTATTGACCCCCAGGTAGGGGGCAACACGTGCCATGCAAGGGCGGCAGGCCACTAGCCTGATCCGTTCCTCCCCCTGCATTTGGGTCCATATTCCCTAAGTTCGGGATAGTTAGCTTAGTAGTAAATCCAACTTGGATTTGAGGGTTTTCTGCATTTATCGTCTTGAATTTTCGTGTGGCCCGGTGGGCAGGTGCTGGGGGGGAGATTCTGAGTGGCGAGATT